>VWZV01009852.1:154057-228880 GCA_013397155.1 Irena cyanogastra | reverse complement strand
GAATTTTTATTTTAAAAAAAAAAAAAAAAAAAAAAAAAAAAAAAAAGAAAAAATAAACAAAAAAAGAAAAAGAACAACCAAACCAAGCCAACAAATAACAGTAAAAATCAATTAATCCCTCCACAACTGGAATCTTCACTGCCCTCTACAGTCTTTTGGGAAAATGCTGTTCACTGACCAACTTCAGCCATTCCATTAACAGCACACAGACGTAGTACTGTGGCTTTAAACCATCCTCAGTCAAAAACTGATTTAAACCCACTTTTTTTGGCTACATTGTTTTTATGATTTCACAGTGAATTTTTAACTACTTCAAGCCTGTTTTTATGGGGCTGCCTAGGTTACCCCAGTGATAGGCATATCAAACCTGTCTCTGTGCCTTCAGCTGGGCAGAGCCAGGCATCCCTGCCTGGTCTCCATGGGAAGCACCTTGCTGGGCCCAGAGCACCTCCAGGAACACGTAAGGATGGCCACACACCCCAGGGCTGGTGCCAAACCACCAGTCCCAGCAGCAGCTTTATGAGCAGCTGGAAATCACCAGCTACACCATGACGTACAACTCTTCAGGGCAGCTAGGAAATCGGAAGTCAAAACATGACCCCAAGTGTGGGGAAAATAAAAGTCAGAAACAGGCAGGAACTGCAGTACTTTACAGTAAGTCCTTTGGAAATCTGAGAACTGGGAGAGAATAAGGGGAAAACCAAAACCAGTCTGAATAATGCATTCTTTCTACTATTCAAAAGCAGGAGTATAATGGGCTGTATCTTGCCCATTTCAGAACATTTTCAACATGACAGGAAAGAGGGAACATCTTCTGTCAAAGTAGCAGCAGGCAGCTTCCATATTAGGTCAGCATTTCTGGGTTGTTATTCAAACCTAGCAAGAGAGATGGAGGCAGAGCCAGGAGCTGGCACAGTCCAATCCATCACAGGGAGTGCTGTGGTGCCAAGCTGAACTGTACAGTGCAGGCTCACAAAAAGCATTCCCAGAGTCAACACAACATAAGCCTCCAGCTCCACTTTTTCATCCGTGGCCTCTTGGGAAAAAAGCACAATTAAGCCAGCCTGGGACAAACCTCAGAAGATGCTTTTTACTTTGCAGGCCTGTTTTTGCATATACAAATTATTTGAAAAAGTATTATGGGACAGCAGAAATGTGGAAATAGCTATTTTGATGCACAGTGCAGACAAGCTGTCTGCTTTCAAGACATATTTGCCTGTTTTCAATGAGCTTAACTATTCAGTTTAAACCCAACCTTTTGGGCATGCAGAAAAACATAAGAGGAAAACAGAAAAACAGAAAGAGGAAAACAACTGTGATGCTGGGTTTCATGTAAGTGAATGCACAGCCCTTTCAGTTCAGGTATGTGCCATGTCCAGAGAAGCAAGACAAGGAACACCCAGAGGCACTTCCAAACTCCAATGCCAAAGCCCCAGGGGTTTGGTTTTGCAGTGGAGCTCCCAGCAGGCACCTCCAGCAGCAGAATGCTCATTCAGCGTTTCTGACACACGGTCTAACACACTGAGATCTCCAACTTAGTAATTTCCTCCCAGCTAAAGACTTGGCAAAAAAATCTCTGGTCAGACCAGAAGCAGATTTAGTTTTAAGAATAGATTAAGTTTATATTGGAAAGAAGAAACATTTATTAAAAAACCTCACAATATAAAGCAATCAAGGCCAGATTAGGTTCTGCAGTTACTGGCTGAGAACTCAGCAGGCTCCAAAAGCATCTGTGCTCAGTCCACAGAGATCAACCTCCACCATACTCTGAGTGTGACCTCCTTCTAAGAGGCCAAATGAAAGATTTCTGAAAATATTAATTCCATGACAGGATGATTTCATTTTCCTCTTAAGATAAGGAGTTGGATCATCCCCATACTTGGGGATATTCCATCAAATCTAAACTATCAGAAAACCCCTCCCAATCAAACCTACTAGCAAATAATTCTGCCAGCTTCATTAGGTCAGAAGAGTAGACATAGCTCAAGCAGAAGAGCCCAGAACTACAGAATGGTATGATCACAATGAACGTGGACACGGAATTTTCTTTTGGCTCAGGAGTCAGGCTAACCTTCCTCCAGTATCAGGACAGCTGCTGTGCTGCTGGAAGCTCTGCATTAGTTCAAGGCAGCCTGGACTGAGATCAATGGCCTTGTCTAATGACATAACAGATAAGTGACGTTTCCCCCCAGTGCAGCCAGGCCCTGGAAGCATCACAGGATAATGACACAGAGAAACAGCTACACTGGGAGATCTCCTGATGCAGCAAAACCCTGTTACAGTCTGCACTGCTAGAGAGGAACAAAAGGTATCTGTTAAAAAATTGGGATGTTCTTTATAGCAAAAAAGAATGGTTACAGTTCCTTCAAAACCAGGGAAGGGAGCACCCAGAAAGGCACATACTTTACGTTAGTGTTGGTGCAGATGATGTATTCAATCTCATCAGAATAAGGATTCTGAAACGTGAAGCTGCTGGTTCTGATCAGCATCCACTCCCGGTTTTTGGTGCGGAAACGATACATCACAGACAGGACTTGACCCTTCAGTTTCACCACCTGCAAAGCCATTTGGAAAGGTTAATAACAGGAGATTGCTATCTGCTGTAAATGAATATTCAACAGCAATGACTGGTGCATTTTAAACTTGAATTCCGGAAAGCTACGGGCACAGCAGAGGTATTTTTAATTTGGAGGGAATACGCAAAATCCTCTCCTTGTTTACAGCTATCTCCTTCAGAATGAAATCCTCATGTTTTGTCATATAAAATGCCAATTTCCAGCCTGCTTAGAAAAAGAACACAGATGCAGGACAATCATCAGGTTGTTCTGTTATCCCAAGACAGAAACTTTAAGAATGTTTTAATGTGAAACACTTACCAAGAGATTGACAGAAACCAAACTGAGGCTCTTTTAAATGTTTACATGTAAACCATAAACCAATCACTGCAGCTGAACAAAAGCCTACAAGAAAAGCCATTTTGAGGTTGACTGGTTTTCTGCTTGGATACCCAGCCATGCAATTAATGTATATGTGATAAATCAGCATCAAAATTTAGGACAACGCTTAAACACAGTTCTGTTTATTTTTTGCTTTTTTAGATTCACCAGGGGTTAGTTCTCCCTCTACCCCAAACATATTAAAAGACTCTCTAGGATGGCAAATTGCTAACAAGAAACACTTGTTTCTGGCTTTTAGCAGAAAACAGAGTGAGCCAATGTTTGAATGGAGAGAACACTGACAAGCCACTGTCCATTTTAATAGTGTAAATTCCTCGCTTGCACAGGCTATGTGTTTGTAACTAAGAATTCAGATGTCTGGGTTTGGCAGCTGGAGTTTTGTTCAAGTCAACAGCTAGGCACCAGGTGAGGATTAAGAAGCAGCCAACTAAAGTGCATTCAAAGCAACCTTCTCACATTGGCCCTGCAACTGAATTTCACCTGTTATCCAACAATCTGGGGTTAAGCCAGAACAAAACTTTCATGGTTTTAAGTCATTCAGCTGGCACTTACCTGGCCTATCTCTGTTTATATTTTACAGCTTTTCCACCAGGCTATCTCAGGGTTGCCTCAAGGAAGGAAAGGGAAGGTCTATTGTAAATAAATGCCACATCTTGTGGATTCTTAATCATTAACATCTGGAATTTACTTTTTATTAGCTATCTGCAGCCTGCATTCTCCAAAAGTAGAAGCCCCACTATTTACCCTCTGTCTTTATTGACAAGCAATTAGATTAAGAAAAATGTTCCAATCCTGCTTTTTTCAGAGGTTTGCATTTCAGATTCATCAACTGGTTATAGGACTAAATGGAAAGAATGCAAATAGAAGACAATGCAAATAGAGGACACAACAAGCTTTAACAGAGCCCAGGAAAGTTCAAAATCATACTGAAATAAATGACTTTTGGTTGGTTTTGCTGGGTTTTTTAATGCTTTTACAGAGTTTTTCTGAGCTCACTAAGCAACATTCTTTTATCAGCAATTTTCTGCTACCACACCCAGGGTAGAAACCACAGAGCTAGTGTAGAGTGTGCAGTCTGAATAGTATTCTACTGGGTATCCAACAGCTGCATACTGGACTCTTTGATATTAACCTGTATTTGTTGGTCTTAGCCTTGAGACTATCTTATTCTGGCCTGATTTTTCCCACTCTGATGAATGAATTTATCTTCCCAAGAAAATAAAGCTCTGAGATAGATACTGGCAATTGACCAAAAATTGCAAAACCCACCCTCTCTCCCTCCCTCCTCTGTTATGCACCAGCCTGGTTCTGATACTGTCAGCAAATCAGAAATGTCAAGTTTTCAGGTTTTAGGGAAAAAAAAAGAAAAATTAGTTTATTTGAAATCACAGTTACCTTTTTAATTAAGAGATTTTTAAGTCCAAACTAACAATAATAAAACAAATGGCAGTGATCTATTACCCTGAAACCCTGATTAAGCAAACAGTAATTCTGGAATAATATATAAAGCAGAGAGATTGCTGGTGGGAAAATCCTGAACTGTCTTAAGACAGAGCACACAAACAAACCAGCACAAAAAATTTCAAAGCTAATGATTAAACTTTACTTTCTTATATTCTTCAGAAATAAAAACCACCTGGTGCAAAGCTTAACTGTTTACTTCAGTCTTTTATTCCATGATGGGAATAACAGCCCCAATCACACTGCTACTATACTGAACAAAAACACACCCAAGAAGGCATTGCCTGCTAAAGAAACAACACAGTATTTTCACAGATTGGACATAGACTGAGTGAGCAGGAATCCCACTTCTAATTGCATTTTTTCCTGCTGTCTTTCTGTATGACCTTAAGCAAATCATGCAGGTCCCTGATCCAGCAGATCACTCATGCACATGGCTAGCAGTGAGTGGTGACAGTGGAGTCCCCAGCAGCCGAGTCCAGGGACACACTGGCAGCCTGCCACAGCCTGATCTCCCCGCAGTGAGCACAGGGAGGACCAAGTCATTAACTGCAATGTTCGTTAGTCAGCCCTGCTGAGAGCCAGGCAATCACTGCATGGATTCCCTGCAGAGGATGTTTGACAGGCCATTATCCAGCAGCTCTCTGTCACTGTCCCTTGGACAGATGAGTGGAATCAATCATTTGGGCACCACTGGAAAACAGCGTATGCGTTCTCACTGCTCCTGTGCCGCTGACGCCATCAGGCACAGCTCAGGGAGCTGTACCAGCCCAAAGCTGGAAGTTCCATGCCAAAGGAATTAGTGCCTCAGCCCTCCCAGCAAGGCCATCCGTGCCAGAGCAGGAAGGTGGGAAGGAGGGCAGGCAGGAGGGAAGAGGGGAAGCAGGAGCTGACTCCTGGTGACACACCCTGATCAGGAGGATTCAGCTGCAGCATCACATCCCAAGCAAGGTGGAACAGAGCAGATGTTCTGGGTGAGGTGACCTGTTTAAAGCATTGAACTCTCACAGCCTGTGAATCAACACCTTGAATTCAAAAAGGCAGCTGTTTGCACTTGCTCTGTGCAAGGGAACTGGAGGCACAGCTGGCCATGGGGCTGGTAGTCCCTGCTGAAGGAGGGGGATGGTGAGAAACAGCTCAGGAGGATGAACATCTTACACTATCTGCAACACTTCTGCAGAGACCATAACCTCAATTTCACAATCTGTTCTAGGGACACAGCATTTAGTTGTTTTTCCCCAAGAGGCTCTGTCTGTGCATGCCATGCCTGAACAAACAGCTGGCTATACAAATTACTTAAAAGTCACTTCATATCCACGTTTCACAGCTGAAAATACATCTCAACATCCAACACAAGATAGATCAACACAACTTGATTTAGCTATTGGCTGTTGTTAGAAAATCTGGAACCACTTAGATCAACTCAGCAATAGGTTAAATATCCTGTGCTGGGTGTTTGGTGCAGCAGGAAAGGCACTGAAAAGCCCAGCAACAAGGAGGCAGCTCAGGGAAAGCCCTGCTAATGCATGTCCCAGACCAAGCTGAAGCAGCAAGCGCTGCAATGGAATAAATGTCACTGATTCAGCTGATGTAAATGTGGCCCATGGTAAAAATGAATCCAAACAAGTAACTCCTCCTGTATGTTGTATTTCTTCTGTTACTTCCCTGTATATTTCAATTTCTAACAGAGAAAAAGGGCCAAATTACACGTTGATGTAAAGAGGTGTAACTCCATTAAAGTACATGAAAAAGCAAATCATCTGTATTAGCAGAGAACTCAGTTACAAACGCTCCAGCATCACACAGGGATTTAGGTACTTCCAAATCAACAGCCCATCTTGGAAGGTAAATAACTTTGGTTACCACTTAACATAGTGGGATCAATACAGGCATCTCCAAAACAGTTCACCCTGTGTAGCAAAAAAACAAATATATAAGTAGAAGATTTATTTCTCAAAATACTGTCAACCGATGCTGCAGTTTAAGCTACCATCTATCATGCAGCTTAACCAATTGATAACTGACCAACAAATTGTTTTGTATCTTGCCACTCCTTCTCCTGCATAACAGAAAAAAATACCTTGAACTATAAAATAAAAGCTGCTTCTGTGGACAAAATAATAAAGTGTGGAACAAAAGGAGCAGGACACAGCACCTGTTGGAAACTCTCTCGCAAATGGCTTTGGTCTTCAGGATGGCAGAATTCTAAAATATCTTTCCCCAGAAGATCCTAGAACAAAACATAAAGCTATGTAAAAAACCCAAATCACAACACAAATCCACGTGCAGACCTGCAAGTAATTCTTGCAAATATAAGATCTATCACACTTAATGGGACTACTCAGGTAATCAGGGATGAACCACACAAACAAGGTTTGTAGGCATCATGCCCCATGTTTTTACAAAAAAGTTTAAGTTATTTTCTAATACCTGTGAAATGGTGTCTTGAGAAGACTGACATCTGCTACTATAGCTCATTTTATGGCACTTTTTTTTGTAAAAAACACTTATTATAAAGCAATTTAAAATAAAAAAGTACGAGCAAGGAACTACTTGTGCCCCTAAATTGCAGCTGCTGGGAGTTATCTGAGGGAGAGCTGTCGTTCATTTACTATTCTACTCAGTTCTGTACTAGCCTCCTGTTCAGAGGAGCAGATGTAAGCCTACAGGAAAATAGATGCTGTAAATTATGTTTGCTTACTGTTCAAGAGATTGGCAGAACCAAAGGTCTACAGGACTAAAACTCTCTCCAAGCACTGTTAACTTTCTATCACAGAAATGTCTTCATTGGAAAGCTGTGCAAGGTTCAGAGCACTCTGCTGTTAGAATTTTAATCAGATCTAAAGGTATAAAAAGATAGCCCACACAGAGGAATGGACAGCAAAGAAAAATGAACAGCACTTAGTGCACGATGTATGAATTACCAGCTACAAATATTTCATGTATGCAAATGGGGTTTTCTGCATTAGCTCCAACCACCCTCCACACCCCCAGTGGCCACAGACCTGGGGCTGGTAGCCAATGACGCTGATGCACCTTGGGTCCACGAAGGTGATGACTCCATCCGAGTTGTGCCTGGACAGGAACTCCGTGGGGACCGACATGCCGTTCATGTCCATGCACACGGGAGAGCTGGTCACCTAGGGCCAAAGAGTCCAACCACAGTCACCTAAAGCCACATCTGACCCACAGCTAAAGGACAGGATCTGCTGGCAGACCGCTAGCAACTGAAGGAAGTAAAATGAAACAGCACAGATAAATGACAGAACGGCCTTTAGTCCGGTTTGCAGGGTAAATATCTCACCCCATGGCATCCACTGAGGCTTAACAGCAAAGCAGAGAAACAAACACACCAGAAGTCCCCAAGAAGGGGGATATAGTGAGGATTTAAGTCCAGCTGGATTCATCTCACTTTGCAGCACATCAGGCATCGTGGTTCCTATCTCTGCCAACCAAGAATGAATGACTTGCAGAAGACAATGCAGTTCACTCATTTTAGCATAGGAAACCAACCCATTATCTGGAGACCTAACCAAGAGCACTGCTCAGACTAAACACTCCTGTTTCAGGTGACATGAACCTCACCTGAAACCCCTACAGAACCCGAACCAAGTCCTCCAGAGGCTGAGGTAGGGGATATTAGACCAGCAAGTTGCTGCTCATAACGGAAAACACAGTTCTCTAAATATTTCTCCAATCTCACCAGAGAGAACTGTTTGTTTTCAGCTCTCTGCCTGAAATCTGTGCTATCCACTATCCTATCTGTGCTAGGCCACTTCATATCCATTCTTTCCCACTGGAGGTAAAAGGAGACCACTGATTTGGTTACAACTTCCAGAGCTATCTCTGCTAACTAAACAAAATGAGCAAAATCTCATTTTTTTGCTAACTCTGAGCTGATTAGCCAATTAGCCATACACGAGATTTCAACTTGCTGTTAGAGAACAAGAGTTTTTAATTTGTGCACCCTGACTCCTTTCTGGTTTAACCCACCACAGAGCTTCCTCCTGCCCGCCCTCACATACCACAATGGCTCCTCTAACGTAACAGATGTTTTGACATTACTTGGAAATCATCTTTCTTTGGAAGCTGTAACACATGGACCCCCATAACTTCCTTCTTTCCATTAGTGGAATATATGACTCTTGATTATGAAAGCATGATGAACCTAAAACCCATCCTGCAGTACTTGTGCAGCTCTGCCATGGCCATGGAGAGCCACTCTGCAGTGGTGCTAACACCTGCAGGCTGTTCACCTCACATAAGATGGGTTTGGCACCTGTGAAAGGGCCATTCCACCTTGTCAGGAGCAGTGATCCCCTCCTAGCAGATGGCAGCAAGTGCAGGAGATCATGCAAGAGGCTCAAACATGATCACCCATGGCAGAACTCCCAGACCAAGAAGATAAAAACTGTCCTCCCTGCTGTGGTGAAGGAGATTCACCACGACTACTTTAGCTCAGAGCTCTGAACTCTGCTCAGCAATGCACAAAGGAGGAAATGCACCACGACAATTGCAACCGTCTGCACAAAAAGGAAGGAAAATTTTATTCTCCCAGTTCCTTCAGCTCACATCTCATCTGAATGCATAACACAATACACACTGAGAATAAAGCTATGATTTCTGAAGTGCCTCTTGACTGCTTTATCTTTACCGTTTTCAGAATAACTCCTGCAATCACAGTTTTTCAAGCAGTTGATTAGTCAGAGAGTGAATGACTGGAAAAATGGCAGGGAGCACATCACTGGCTTTGGGGTCACTTTAACCCACCACCTGCAGCACCTGTACTGCCACGTTTCTCACCACCCCCAACACCCAGCCCTACACACCCTAAAGAATGGCAGGTCTGTGCACACTCATCTTCAGGAGCATCTCTGCTGTTGTTACTGGATTAAGTACACACATGCACCAAAATCACAGTTTCATTTTGCTCTGCTGGCAAGTTCTAGACAAGTCACTGACTGCACAGACATCAAGGCACTTTATAAACTGGAGGCATGTTAAAATTACAGTCTAGTAGCAGAACAGTGTGCAGATCTTTTATAACCATACCAAACAACGATCATGCTTTCAGAAATAGCTTGTATACAGAAAGACTGGCATTACCTGAAGCCTTCCTATTGCCACAAGGCAGTATTTACTACCTTGTCCCACATCAGCATCTTCTTCTGGTATAGTCATTCCTGGAGTAAAAAATAACAAATACTGTTATAATTAGGAAATTAGAATAAACAGAGATGCTGCTGTCCTGGCTCTGTACTTTTCTAGATGCTTTAAATCTTACGAAATAACCTCATTTTCTTCTCTAAGATTCAGTCATTATTTCTGGGTTCAGACCAGATGATGCTTCTCAGTTGTGCTCAATCCTACATACCTCACACGTATACACAGTACCCAGAGCAGCAATTTTAGCTGCTGAAGACAAAGCAGATACTAAAATTCCACTATACACTGAGATAGACAGCAACATTTCCATGAGTGCTGCTCCATCAGCACGTTATGGAACCATGGGGTCACTTAATATGGTCTGTGAATGCACACTATGTTCAGTTTTCTTTGTGAATAATATTTTATAACGAGTCTTAAAAACAAGGCACAGCCTAAAGGAAGCACTGTTGTGTGCTCATATTTAACAGCTGGCTTCACTTTTTTCTACAATGGACTAAACCTGCGTCGTTACGTGGAAAGACTGAAAAAAACGCGGATGCTGCTCGTTCCAGCTGTGCAAGAGGAGTAACTGCTATAAACACAGAAATAGTTTCAAAACATCCATGTCTACTATTTTCCATCTCACTGTTTCACAAATAGGAACACTCAGATTAGCACTGTTTACTTGCTTGTTGGCTAAGCCCTGAGTTAAGGCTATTTCCCAACTCCAGTACTGAGATACCAAATTCGTATAAAACCCTTGAAAAACGTCCTCCAGGAGTGACACCACTGACCTATTTTAAGTGATCTGTAAACTCTTTCACAAGGATTTTCAAGGAATTCAGTCATAACAGGCAGTGAATCATTTAAGAGGCACTTCAAAGCATTAATGAAATTAATTGCAAAGCAGCTATCATTTCTGAAAGAACAGCCACTTTATTTTTTAAATTTATAATCCCCAATGCAAGCCAATCTTTGGACAATCCAGAGGATGACAGCACACCACTTTCGTAAATGACACCTCTGAAAAATGACTAAAAATGCTGCTGAATGGAGTCATCTCTAAGAATGTTATTTTGTATCAAAACAGTTGAATCTTATCTGACAATCAGGTTCCAAACAGCATTTTACAGGTATTTTTTGGTCTTCACTGAACTATACAATAAAATAAAATACACCAAGCATGAAAGAAAACACCCCACGTTTTTGTACAATATATTGAAACTTGTTCTGCAATAATTTCACAATCTGGGGTGCACAATATTATTTGCAGGTCCCTGCTGATAACCAGAATTTTAGCAAGGGGTCTCAAGAGCTTTACAAAGCAGGACTATTATTGTCTCATCTAACAAGTGCTGTTTTAAGGACATAACTCTAAGCATTCTAGTTGAATAACCTTAACCAAAAGATCCCTTTCAAAGGGAGTTTTCCATTTGAGAAGGACGCATTTGAAGTTTATTCCCTTGACCTCAAGAGCTTTTCCAATCGTTTCCTTAGTGGCACAAATACAGCAAAGATACAGCTGGACAGCTTCCACTTTGCATAATCTTTTCTTCTCTGTAGCTTTCAACAGTGCTTTCCTTTTTAGGAACTTGCTCCATGCTTGCTACTGCTCAAATAAAATCAAAGTAACATAAACAACCTCCAAAATTAAACCTAGCTAAGAAACATTACTTCTGATGTCACCCTGTTGACAAAGGGAGGCTGTTGTTCTAATTTTCATCTTTTTTTTTTTTCCCTTTTGCCAAGATAGATTATATTTGGTGTGTACATAGCAAAATGGAAAATGTCTTAGTTGGGTTGTGCCACAAGACACTATGAATAAAAACCAATCTGCCTGGAATTAATCAATACATGACCCAGTGGATTGGTAACCCCTTCCCAAAGTGCCTAGAGAAAAAATGTGACAAAAATATTGTATGCTCCTCTGCAATGTAGGTGCTATTACTGGCAGCATTCCATAGAGAGAAATTATTTTCTTTATTCTTCAGCTGATATTTCCAAAAATTCAACTCTGTGTGCCTTTGCATGGGAGGGTGCATTTGTAGATGAGATTTACTTCTGCTTTAGCACGTTTCCTATTGAACACACTCCAGTACGGACACGTAAAGGAAGATGTGCGCTGCACTTTCTACAGCTTGTCCAGCTCTTAACACAATGCAATATTGCTCCTTGACATCACCAAATACCATCATTATCTCCAAAAAAAGTTGTAAGAGCTTGAAGGAAAGCAGCCACAAAACCGACCTTTAGGGGGCATCAACCAAATAAACATATTTCAGCTATTCACATTCTTTATGTGTAACCCTGGGAGAGGGTTTATTTCTCAACACCAAATATACACCCCTCTCAAATAATAAATACAGTGCTGTGCTTGCCTGAGTTCACATCAACAACTGGCACAGCTAAGCTGCAACTGAGCGTCACAAATAGAATGCTGTGCCATCAGAGGTTATATTCAATTTCCAAGTGTCCTTTACACCAGCAAACAGTTTCCCACAGGGCAACAGCATGTGTTGGTGTGGACATAAGGAACTTTTTAGTTTTCCCAATGAGCTTCCAGTTGGCTCTAACAACAGAAAAGCTTCATTTTCTGCTTTCTTTCTCTACCTCCCTGCCCCACATTTTCTGCGAGACACAGAACAGTGTTGGTGGATTTATGGTTTTATTTCACTACACTAAAAAAGAAATTACTTATAATTCTTTAAAAAGATGGAATTTAAGTATCCAGTGGTCACTAGCAATCCCTTGATAATGCCTGTCTCCATTAGAACCATTTGTGATAGTTACTTGCCAGGGAAGGAACTACACTGTGTGACTTTATCTCTCATACAAAACAATGGAAAAAGGCTTTCACAAAAAAGGCTGTGGATAGCACACTAAGGATAAAAATCTCATGAAAAACCCCAATAAAAACTAAATTAACCACTCTTTAAAAAAATAAATAAAGCCTTAAAAATGACAGCACTGCAAGGAATATTCAAGCAACTATTTTGTTTCGTATTGGAAGAGGGAGTACTTTGCACAAACGTCCAGATTCTGGCCAAAACTTTAAAACAACCTAACAGCTTTGGCATGCTGTGGTTAAGATGTTACCGTAAGTCTGACTTGGAAGACTAAAATGTTTCTTTTTTAACTAAAGAGAAAAAAAAGATTTCAACATTATCTGAATTTAACATTATTCTGTGACTTTTTATTTGAAGTTTTCGAAACATGTATCTATCTCTTTTCTTCACTATATTTTTTTCTGCAGATCCTGGCTCTGATTTACAGAAAACTACCAACACCCTCACAGACTTTATCTTCTCTCCCACCAAATCTTATGGCATGAACAAAAAGCAAAACAAAAACCAAACCTATTAGGAAAATATCATATGGACCACAGAAGACTCATTTCCTTCCAGGAATGAGATATTCAGATGGGGGGAAAAAATAGAAGAAAAGCAAACCTTGCTTAAGTTGAAAACAGGAAAAAACCCAGGAGAAGGTCAGCACTTCTCAGTTTTATAACTGGCTATGAACCTGAAGCACTGTCTAGGCTGAGGATCACAAGTTCCATCTGTGCTGCTTCTCTGGGAACAGAGTGACAAAGGTTGGGATTGCTGCACAGCCAGTTTCAAAAAAGGGTCCTTTAACCTCATTCAAAATACCCCAACACCACACTCTTCTTATTTAACCAAACATACAACATGACTGGCTGGAACATCCATCTGAAATATCTGACTCCTTTGACTTCCACACCAAGTTTACACCCAGATTACTTGAGGCCAGCATATAATCCATGGGGATAGAAGTGTGTAGGTATCACATGCCTGGTTTTGCACTAGATCTTAATTTTACCTGTCTTTTTAGGTGCAAAGAAGAAAAATGAACAGAGTATCAACACATAGCCTCAATGGAGGGTGAGGCATGATGCTTCCTCTGTTTTCTCTCCCTTTTCTCAGGGAAGAAGGGGCTGAAGACAGTCTGCCAGTACATGAGCCTTGCTGCTCCACACAAGTGAGAAAAACCACAAAGGCTGGATGTGCCAAAGTGTTTTCATGCTGAACGCAGACCTGAGCCATAACACAACAAACCCAGTCCTTAAAATACACCACCAGCTGTCTGCAGCTTATTCATTTTCACCTGTTTGGAAGTACTCAGATTACTTCAGATTTGCACAGCCTCCTCCCTGCAGCAGCACTGTCAGATAGTCTATCACATCAATAATGATCACAAAGCAGCTCTTCTCTCGATGCTTCTGTATCAACATTGATTTATTCAGTGTGGGACTAAAAAAACTGAACACTGGCCACAGATAATGCAACTCAACCCAGAAAGAGAAAATATCAAGTGCTAAACAAATGAGACTAAGTACAGATTAAAGGCATTTAATAATATTGGTTCTTTGGCTGGTGAAAGTACACTTCATATTGTATATTAGCTACATAATGCATATGCCACACTGCATGCTTTGAAAGAAAAGGATCTGGAGTTCATACCAGTGTCCACTTAGCAATTGAAGAATAAATGAAAATTATCTTTTTGATCACTGAATTTTTAAACAGCTGTGATTTAGCACAAGCCCATTTATTCCCAAGAATCCAGAGACCATGCAGGGCTTGCTGATTTGAACAAAGTAATTTTATTACAGGGTCGAGAAGCCTCGGCAAATTCCATTACTGCTGTAGTTATCTCATTTGCTTTGCAGATTATGGTAGATTACCACTGGAAATGGAAATAAACGCAGTGATGTTGTCACTTATTTACTCAAACATATAGGGGAACAATTCAGCCCATGGATATTCCCGTTCAGCTTTGAAAGTCAATGGACACATGAAAATCACCAACACAAAGTGGGGAAGACTGGGAAGGCAAATAAACACTCATGAAAAAGGCCTCAATTCAGTTCTGCGTGCCCTGAAAAAGGCACCCAGACATGACTAATAGGAGTAACAATTCGGATGGTAACATAAAAGACCAATGAAATTCCACATAAGGCTGTCAAAATCAAAAACATCCCTTGGGATTGTGCTATAGTCTGGAGGCATTAACATTGTGGAGAAGAACTGGGCTATCATAAGGAGCATCATGTGATTTTGAAGAGTGGAGTAATAGAAATGGGATGAAATCCAACATTACTAAATGCATAAGCATGCACTTGGGGAGCAGTAACAGTCATAAGCTAAAGCAACAGAAATAGGATGGAACTTGATATTACTAATTGAAACATCACACAATTCAAAGCAAGATGTGCAGCTGACAAGTGAGAAAAAGGCAACCTGGAAGACATACATTTATATCAAATGTCTTAGGATGCCTGCAGGATCACCACACAAAAGAGAAGGATGCTTGTTTGCCACTGCCAGGTAAGACAGGAAATACTGTTGGTGTTATCCATCACTACAATCTCATCTGAAATAAGAATGTGTAGTGCCAGTGACCTACATTTTGAGAAGTGAAGTGAAAACATGAACAATTACAGAGAAAAGCCACAAGGGTAAAGAGAATGCATTCTGAGAATGGAAAGTAGAAGTGGCCTGGATTGTCTTTGCAAAGTCCAGGCTGACAGGATACAACCTCCTTCTGGAAACACCAGAACACTGGAGAGACACAGGGGCAGTAGCAGGAAAAGTCCCATCTGATCTTCAGTGAAATAAAAACTTCCCATAAAGTAATAAGCAGCAAGGTTTTGGAAGAGCTGAGATGGGGAAAAGACCTCACTAATGCCAACTAGGCTTTGCAATGTGACTGATTCCTGGCCACTGGGCACTCAAAGACCCAGAAGACCCTTTTAATCCCAAGCTGCTGTCCTGCAGAACTGGTGGCTGCAGAGCACACACTGCCAACATCAGGACCTAGTGCTGACATGGGTTCATACATCTGTAGCTCTGTATCAGCAACATACACCCCTGAAGAGTCAGATCTCTTTAAACATCCCATAATGTGTGGCAAGATTCTCATTCAGGCTAAACAAAGCCTTATTTCACCTACACCTTCTTGAGGAGACATCCCATAGATCAAGGTCAATTTCAATTACATTTAGAATTACCAACAGAAAAGTAAATCTTTTTTAGAAGAAAAAACAGAAAAAACCATCCATTTTCAGAGCACTTTACAGACTGTGCTCTCACAGTTTTGAGAGAGAAGCAAAATTGAAACATCTTGACTCCTACTAAATCCTATCAGCAACAAGAGGGGCAGTTTTCCTCTGCTTCCAAAACCGCGCTTCAGCAAAAAACCAACAAGAAGTTCACATCTGCACGCTGCTGTCTGCACACCACTGCACACATTTGTACAAACCACCTCTTAGGACTCATAATCCCTGGATCAATGTGATTTATGGCCGTGGTGTACAACCACAGAAGGGCAGGACAGCTCCTGGTTTGATTCATGCCAGCAGGCGCTGTCACACTGCAAACAACCTCTTCAACTCCTGCAAACGCCAAGGTCAAGTGACCCCACTCATAAAGAGGTCTGGATGAGCTCCACTGTCTCCTCCTGGAATTTTTCAAAGGTAAATATTCCCACATGTAATACTGAGTTCCAGCAGGTAAATGTTTTTCTCCGTAGACCAAAGTGGCATGCCAAGACTTGATTCCCAGAAAAACAGCCTCAAAAAGAATTTATCACAAACACTGAACATTCCCAAGTAACACCATTACTGAGAACACCCATGTGTCTGAAGTGAAATTACACATTTTCATGCATAGGTGCTTGCAATTCAATACTTAAATATAAAAGAATTAACTGGTGTTTTCTAGAGGCACACAATCCTTTGCATCCACCTTCTTAAAATGAGACCATTTTTATATTGGTTTATCAACATAAACTGAAAACTTTTGGCCCCAGTTTCTGCACTCCTGCATTACTGGCAATTCCTACAGGTCCTCTGTAACAATGAAATTGAGAAGGGTGTCACATGGAAAACCAGTGATGCTCTGAGTGACTACACCAGCTGATTTCTTCTTATCAAAAGTTTCTCAAGGTGAACTTTAATCAGCTACCCCACTAAAACTCTCCCTGCTTTCCTAGCAGCAAGGAAACCTGAGCCAAGTTTTCAGCTGTCCTAAGGACAGTTTGGTGCACACTGTCTTCCACAAGGGATACAAACCTGCTGGTGGCCAAGCCTTGATATAGCCAGTGCAATGGACAACAGCATATTGTGCTTCACCTTCTTTCACTGGGCCCAGGCCGTTCCTGAATGAACAAGAAACACAAAAACATCACATTGACTGCCATGCAGAATAGCTTTAGGCTTCCAAACTGTGACTACTAATGATTTACCAGTATTTGTAAGCTATGCTGTAAACAGCTGAGAATCAGCCTAGGGCTCCGCACACTGCCAGCTCTGTTATGTTGCTATTCAAGCTGTACCTGCTTTCTGTAGTATTTCTCTGAGAAAGGCATTGAAGATTGATTCAGAGATGGAGCTGGTGTGAAGAATCTGAGTGACACATGCAAGAGATTTTGTTTGCAAAAGGATGCTGGGTATGCAGGACCAGGTAACACTCCTGGGGTGGGCATTAACCCAGTGGCAAATGAGAGGGCTTAGGGCAACTATAGCTAATTTGTGGCAAATTAAGTAATAGTACCTGTATCTTTTTCTCATGGTGGTTATTCTGTTCAGAGGTAAATGATCCAGAGGAGCATTTCCACACCTAAAAATAAATTAACATTTTAAAGGGCTCACAAATGAATATAAATACACATGATGAAAATGCATTTTGAGATCCTTACTATCATATATAAGTAAATAATAATGGATACTTATTCCTGCCAAAAAGTTGCATATTCATGTTTATGTAGAACGTGCTGCTTCCACAGGCTGAGCTTTTTAGATGTGCTATAAAAATCTTCCTTATTTTAGAAGAATGAAAGGGACTAGAAAAAGATTCCCTTCCACACTCCCCCAGTATAAAGACTGTTTGAAATTTGATATTCCAAGAGTGGCTAAAGAATAGACACACTTCAAAATGCCATAAAACAGGGGAGAAAACTAGAGGAAAATATGTCAGGCCCCCAAATATCCACACAAATCAATCTCAATATTCCTGTAGCTTCCCTGGACAGAAGAATTCCACTGCCATACTCCAGCTACAATGTCTGTAGACATTAAGATAATGTTTGCAAGATCAAACTATTTACACTGTCAAGTAACTTTGTTTAACACTTGTTCATGTGTATTTTGTGATATTTATAAGTATGCCTAACTGTAAAATTTCAACAATCCATCTGAAGCTGAGTAAATAATTTGAAGGGTAAAAGCAGCTCACTTTTAATGGAAAAATAATAACAACAATGAAAGAAGAAACCAGAAGGAAAGTTCACATTATCTGAGGCCCATTCTTCCCACAAGGTTTTCTTTTTATTCCTTTAATTTTTTTCTTATCAGTCACTGCCAATGAGAAGAAATGAACAACTAAAATAAGATTTAGAAATACAAAAACAGTGGGGTTACAGGAATGTGTGAAATCACTCCCATGCACTGGAGTTTACAGAATCAGGGTGCTAGGAAATGACTGCAACCCGAAATGTTTTGAAAGCTAGGACACTAGGCCTGGTTGTCTTTGCACAAACCAGTCCTCCTAACATGATGTGCACCTTGGGAGGAAGAAAGGGCAGTGCTCTCAGTGCTGCCCTGCTGGGCTGCATTTCTCCCCTCTCAGTTAAGAGGGGAAAAGGTTCTATAGCTCTCAAGTCTGATCTTGCAGGTCTAAAGTCTATAAACACCTTACAAAGTCACCCAGGAGCCATACATTCAGCACCCTCACAGGACTGGAAAAAATTCACCCCATTATCAAAGTACAGGTACCTGTACTTTAATGTGTCAAATACTGTGCTTTGTGTGTTTCACTCTGCAATGAATTTTGCAGGGCTATTATCAGCATTTATACTGGGTATAGCCTACAGATGCAATTATGTACTTTCCCTTCCTAACCACAGACAAAAATTTATTGCAATAGCAACAGGCATTTTAGCCTGTTAGCACTAGAACAAGAGAAGTGCTCACAAGCCCCAAGAAAAGCACTGGGCAGACAAATCTCTTTAAAGAAGCCCAAATAACGCAGGAGAAGTTGGAAAATTGCAAATCAAAAACTCTCTAACAATTACTCATTTATCTTGCATCAGCCAGCTGACATCTGGCTAATTCATACCAGGCTTAGGTTAAACCCTACATAGCTGGCAGGTTTGCAACTGAATTCTTGTTTATCTTTAAGATTCTTTTAATAGTCTTGGTTTGCTGAAAAAATACACAGAGCTGGGTGTTCGTAACACTTGCGAAAGCTTTGTTCCCAAAGTATCAATTTGAGTAACTTTACTAGAAAAGAAAATGGCTAAAATTCCAGGGGTGAAGCTGTCATGAAGCTCTCTGGAAAAAGGAACCTACATCCCACACTGGTAAGAATGACCACAACAGAAATGAGGTGCTGTTTTGTCATTAATTGTTAAGGAAGACTAGTTTCAGTTTCACTCCAGTTCCTACAGCAAGTATTCTATAAATACTCCATGGGAGTGTGTCATTACAGCTTTGGTTTGTAATCAAGGCCAGAACAGCAGAAGAAAATGTCTGAAGCCTAAGCTGAGGCAGGCCTGGAACCATGATGGGAACACAGGGTAAGTGCATACCTCATCCTGCAAATGAAGGAGCGCCTGGACCCCATGCACATTCTCATGGAGGACTGCTGACCCTCCTTCTTTACTGTCCCCGTCTTCAGGTCCAGGATTCGTCCTAGAAATGCCAGGGAGAGCAACTGGTGTTCAGTACATAAATTTAATTCCATTTACTAGAAACTAAGATAACAAGAAATTCACGAGCTGAATGCCATTAGCCCAGTAAGGGGAAAAAAATACCAAGAGAAAAATCTTGATCCTGGTCTCACAGGGGAGGATCAGTTATGTGCTGGCTTAACTAAAGAGTTCAGCAAAGCTGACTCTGAGCCACAGGAGTGATGGCTCTTTTCTCAGCTGGCCCAAGACCAGCTTCCAGGTCCTGGAGGCAAACAAGGCAATGACAGCAGGTACAGCTTTTGACTTGATCTGCTTGCTCCACTCTTTACCAGAACTGTGGATAAAGCAACATTTCATCAGTCCCCTGACAGCTGCTCCTCCTTCCCTGTGCTTGTGCTGATCCAGAGCACTCTCACCACAGCACCACCTCAGTCAGAGCTGTCAGGATGGTGACAAAGACCCAACTTTTCTCCTTGGTGATGAGATACAAGATTTTTCTCGACAGCCCTTGTGCTGGGGCCCTTTCAAAGTTGCTAAAAAAATGAAATGTAAAGAGCACTTCTGAAGTTTCTTTTCAGACAGATCAGTGAGATGATCTGATTCACCACACAGCAACACAGCTCTGTGCAATGTCCAGGGCCAGACCCTGCTCCCTACCACCCTCAGAATCACACACCACAGGCACAGCTGTCACCTGTGACAGCCACCAAGTCACCTCCTCAAGAGAGAACAGGAGGGAGGGAATGCATGCAAAGGTAGGAAGGGGGTAACAGATTAATTTTTTCATTTAAAACAGAAGATTGATTACTACAGACAGGTTCAGATCAGGGATTTCAGGGCACTGAGTATCACACAGAACCCTTCTGCTTATCACCAAAGAGCTAACAGAATGGATTTTCAAATCTACAGCTCAAGTGCTAAGAGATGACTACAAAACCTAGCACGGACTAGAAATGAATCACTGGACCAGCTCCACAATGCTCAAGGGCTGGATGCAGCCACAGAAGTGACAGTGGGCCAGAGAAATGCAGTGGAGCAGCTGCCAGGCAATTAGATGACAGCCACCAGTGCTGACAGCACATGGCCACGAGCAAACCCACATGTTTAAGGTGGGTATCTTTCAGTAACTGAAACCATACAAGCCTAAATCTTCACCATGGTGTAAGGAGCCAGGTTTACACAATATAAGGCACCTATTCTGTCTGTACTGAATTGAAGAAAACATGCAGAATACATTCAAAGTCTCCCTCACCAGACCAACCTAAAAGTCTCTGTCCAAAAACAAAGTTCTGAAATAAACTTACTGCCAAACACTAAGTTCAGAATTACTCTACCTCTAAATATTTACTTCCATCCATGAATGGGAATGAAATCATTACATAACAGTTTTAAGATAAGGCACTAGGCAGCAGTATTTTAGTTTTAAGGTGTACTCCAGATAACTCCTTCTGGAGGCAAGCCAGCCCTGCCAACAGAAGGTCAGACCTCATTTGGTGTTATCCCCAAGGTATATATCAGATGGTTAAGTCAGCAAGCCTGGGGAACAACTCCTAAAGGTGCTTCAATTTCAAGCACTGGGCTATATATTAATCCTGGTCTATGATTCAGGTGTGAGCTGGGAAGGAATCACACCACATCTCCCAGCTCAGCTGTGCTGACCCCACCATGTAGGATGGATCTGGAGTCCTAACACACTTCCCTTCCCTGCATTGGACAGTCTGTCACATTTTCTATAGCCAAAGTCACAGTCTGTTTCCCCATCCCCCCAACTAATTAGACAATTTAGAGAAATAAAATACCATCAGGCAGGAGGCAAATTCACTCACAAATGAAGGCATTATACAATAAAGTACATGAAGACAGAATATATGTGCAGAATCCAATGGCTGTCCATGTCGACAAGCCAGTCAAATCAAACCACTAAAAGCAGTATTCTCTTAGGGTAAAATAGCTTTGTCATACACACAAACAAAAGAAAAGTTGTTTTCTGTGCACTTTCTTTTTTCATTCCAATACAAATTCTTGAAGAGACACCAATCTTAATCAAAAAGCACTGACAGTGAGTGTAACTCAAACAGCTAATAGAAATCTCTCTGGTTTTGTCATCCAAGAACATCTATAACAACAACCAAAAAAAAGGATATTTCACAATTACGTGGCCACTAAGTCTAAAACTGCTGACACACGTTCCTTTGGCATGTCTGGAACCCCCAACAACAAAAGCAAGAGCTTTTAAATTTAGCTTTTTGTTTGGCAATGTCTTTGAAATATGTACCAGATAACAAATAGAGTTCTAAATTTTGCCCTGACTTACAAAATCACTGCAGGGGGTATGTGAGTCAGAGAAATGTTTGCTGTACTGATACATGACAAAGCTCTCTCAGCAGCTTGTTTCAATAGTCCAGTGTGCATATGTCAAACCTTGTAGAGCTCCAACAATATACTACAGATTTTGAAATAGAACAAGCAGTTTGTGTCTCATCTGTTATTGGAATCTTATGATCAAATAATATTAATAATTATAGATTAATCATAGCTGAATATCGATATATAGAATTATAATTAATTATAGATTAATAGACTAAATCAAGCAAACTGGCATAAATTGCACCTTAGTCACACTGGCAGCTCAGCTGGCAGGTGCTGATGGTAGCTCTGTCACAGAATCATAAAGTATTCCTACTTCTGTTTGTTCCGGCATCCTTGGTGATAATGCTCATTTAGGTTTCTCCATGGGACAAACACAAAGCAGAAAATTGGAAATTATATTCTTATTAATAAGAAATACTCCAGGATGCTCTGACAACCTCTGTTAACTGAACAGTGCATGTGTGTATTTTTTTAATTTCTCCTAGTTTCTCCAGAAGAGCCATTTAACAGCCCAGTGCCACCACCAGCTGGATCCTTTACGAGCTTCCCCATAAACTGTTAATTGCATGTAGCTCATTTTCGTGTTAAACTTTTCCCCTCTCCAGCTCCAGACACAACCCCGGGATGCAGCAAGTGCAGGAGCACTGCTGTGACTGACACTGCTGTCTTATTGCCCTTTACAGCAGCTGCACAACTCAGAGGAAACCAGAGTTTGCTCTGCTGAGAAGGAGAAAAAAAACAAATGAGCACAACGCTGATTAAAACGGGCACATAAATCTCTTTGGCTGGTCTGGGTGTAGTTGATAATTTGTTGAAATCTCCCCACTACAATCCCCATCCAGAAGGCAGTATTGCTTCAACATGTAATAAACCAGTTGTTCTCTGAGCAGGAGACCACTGTGTGATCCAGGAACCTGATGTCAGCTGCTGTGACAAGACAGGGCTGGCACACAGGCACACGGAGGTGAGGACAGTGGGCAACTTCATTATTTGGGTAGAATGACAGAAGCCACATAAAGCTCTTACTAGTAAAGAGATAACAGATTCAAGTACTGAGAACACGTGCCAGAAACATTTCCTGCAGGTGTTTTCAAAGATGCTCTAAAACCATTCTCATGGTGATCAAGGGGTCCCCTGCCTGTGCAAACAGTGACTGGACTATGCACAAACCTTCCCCTTTTGGATCTCCAACTGCCACTGAGAATGTTCAAACCTGTGTTCTGTGCTTGCACTGTTCTGAGATGAACCTAAGCCAAGGATTGGCCTGGGTCTACTGAAGTTCATGGGGTTTCAAATCTGGGAATTTGGCTCAAATCCACTTTCACATAATAGCACCAGCCTGTCAGAAAATTTTCCTCCATGTTTACGCACTGCATGCTACGGTTTATAGCCTGGTAATCAACCACAGTCTGTTCTCTTTACATTTTTCAGGTTTGGTATTTTTTTTTAATTCAATACTCCATAAACTTCAACACCTAATTCTATCACAAATGCTTTCTCTGCTGGATTCCCAGCTCCTAAGAATGCTGCAGTCTGTAACTAGAAAGAAGGGTTGTTATATAAGCACATTCTTCTGCAAAGATTTCAGTGCAAGTTGAAATGGTTTGATCTAAAACAACCATACAGTGCCCACGTCCAGTCTGGAGCATGGAAAAACCCAGCTCATAGATCTCAGAAGAAATTTGGTTTGGCCTCATGTGCACAGAAATACTGTTGGCAAAGCACATGATACAATTTTCCATTTCCCTCTAACTCATCTGTAGATGGTCTCCTGTCTTGCCCAGAATCATGGACCTGATAGGGAAACAGTCTGAATTAATATGGACTCTCACTTTGACCTCAATGCCTCCAGCAACCCAGCAAGTTTCACCTTTTAGATGATAATGTCTTGTCTTACAAAGACAAAGTTAGATATTTCATAATTATTCTCAGCCACCGATTGTCCACATAGTTCTTTCCAGGCAAAATAAAATAAAGGATAAACTAAGTTTGGTTTGGACAAGATAACAAAAGATGACTTTGTGTTCATCAAAAATACTCCACAGGCTGCTCAAGGAAGACAAACAGAACACAGGAATACTGCACCCAAAAATCCTTATAAAAACTAAAACCATCTTTATCTTACTATAAAACCGGAAAAAGCAGGACCAGGATGGAGGAATACAAGAGGAAATAATTAAAAATAAAAACAAAGTGATGGTCAAGGTACTGTTGCTGCTGAACACAGCTCCAAATGGAGACTCACCCCAAACTGAAGGGTCAGAGAACAAAGGATTTCCGTGGTGATGTTCTGTATTAGTACATTAAGTCCTTAGAAATTAGCAGAAAAGACCAGCTTAAAAATCTTTGACTGCTCTACAGTTTGCAGAGAATCAAGATCCAGGTCACTGTTTGAGATGAACAGTAAAGTTCAAGAAAACAAGGTGAAACTCCTCTTGAAATTGCCATTTATCAGTTTACATATATGCACTGACTACAGCTGAGCATTCAGCTTTACACCAAGTGAGGTGCTCAGCTGACAGAGCTCTTCTTCAAAACAACAGATGCATTACAAATGCATAAGCAAAACGTCTCCAATAAGACTAAACAGCCTAAATTTGATCAATTTATATTAAATTACTCTTGTTAAGCTCATGCCAGAGCAATTCTTCTGCATTAATTCAACAATTAAAATTAAAAAAAAACTTTACAATGTACGCCTCACAACTGTAAGGGATACAATTTTTCTCGTGTTTAGTGCAGCTCAGCAAGTGCTTTAAGCTCTATTAAGTGTAATAAATACACATCCACCCTGTGGATTCCAATATAAAAAAATTACAGAACATATTAAGAATCACAACTGCCTTGCAAACACAGCATTTGAAGACTGTCCTTCCAGGAACTCACACTTACATAAACCAGAAGTTTGCAATATACAAATAGAACAATATACAAATTTTAAAAACCCCAAAACATGGACAGCCTTTTTTTTTTTTAGCCTTCTGGGGTTTATTATTTACATAAAGGCAAGGCTCATAAAAGCAAAGATTTACCTACCAGGCACATACCCATACCAGAGAACACACCAAACAATACAATCCTGATAAAACTGTACTGACAAAAGTGCATCCTTCTGCCCCTTCATTGAGAGGAAAGCAAACACATGAGCAATAAGAACAGCAGCAATACCCAAAACACAGGTGAACTTAAGACCATCCTAACTTACAATTACAAGCTAAGGGCAGAAGCACAAGACTGGCATCAGTTACTCAGTGCACTCAGAACCAGTACTGATTTTTACAGCCTGCCTCTCTTCCTCACGCCAAGGTTACAGTGCAGCTCCCAAGGCAGTTCCCACTAAGCTGCTGTTTAATGTAACATTCCTCCTTCCTATCTGTCAAAGAGTGAATAGTCTGTTCTCCAGACTGTCTCCCCGTGCTGCAGGAGCCCCTGGTTCCACCTGGAAGGTGGCTGCTAGCACAGGTCATCCCTTCCTGGTACCACAGCCTTCATGGACCAGAATCACCTCCATCCCTGGCATCCCTGGCTTACAGGGAATTGAGGACATGGCAGAGGTGAGGCGAGGGGACAAGGACAAAAATGGACAAGTTCCTATCATGTGGAGATGGTTGATGCAATCTAAATCTTCCATATTATTAAAATCATGATCCTTTCAGAAGTTTCAAGGACCAAGAAGCACTGCAGGTGGAATAAGGTCTCTCCACGTATACCTGCCACCCTTGCTTCCCAGCTGGCCTGACTCTACAGAGGATGGGACCTGCCCATGTGGGATTGCAGCCTACCAGCCTGCTGTACAGCAGCACAACACTTGTACCTCTCCTCTGCCACACAGATTTTGTGCTTGGTAAATTCTCCACAAGAACGAAGCCAAGGGGACACTGCTATACAAACATCCCTTGAGAATACAGCAGAAGTGTAAAATCAGTCAGCTCACACAGCCTGGAACTACATCAGGGACCACACAGGACTTCCCAGCTGTGATCATACTGCACACATACCAACCAAGAAACTTGTGGGATGGCAGGGATCAAACACAGTTGCTCTTGCTCTTTGGCTCTTGCTCCAAAGCTGGCACTGCCTCCCACCCAAAAGTTAAGAGACTGCTTTAGATCTCCCAGGCTGGGGCTTCCCTGGCCTCACGTGCTTGTTTTATCCTGCAGCAGGAAGCAGCCCCACAGCCCTACCCCACTGCACACACCACTACATCGCAATACACTGATAAATAAATGTATGGACATACAAAAAAACCCCAAAAAACGGAGCATGTATTTGCTGTTAGCAGATACCACAGCGACTTTCAGAGGACTTCTACACCTTTACTGTTATTTTAAAGGTGAGGACACTGAACCCAAAGGAATGATTTCTCCTGCCTGCAGCCAGTCAGCAGCAGGGTCCAAGCCCACATAAATAACAAGAGTTCTCAACATGCTGTAGCTGTAGGTAAAAATACTCAATAATATAATGCACAGTGATTCTCAGTAAGTCCATATAAATCTCATGACACCTATATGCTTAACAGGACACAATCAGCTTAAATTTATGCTTCCAAGAGAGGACTACAGGCTGAATGTCCTATTTATATGCAGTAGTAACCTCTGGATATATCAGTATAAAACCTGAAACAAACTAGCCCAAAGGCCAGGGAGATGCTCAGGAGCACCTTTGCTATAAAGACAGGCTAGGAGAGCTGGATTGTTCAGCCTGCAGAAGAGAAGGCTCTGGGGTAACCTTAGAGCCCCTTCCAGTAGCTAAAGGGAGCCTCCAAGACAGATGGAGAGAGACTTTTTACAAGGGCATGGAGTAAAAGGACAATGACAAATGGCCTTAAGCTGAAGAAGGGCAGGTTTAGATTAGACATGAGCAAGAAATTCTTCACTATGAGGGTGGCAAGGCCCTGGCACAGGTTGCCCAGAGAAGCTGTGGATGCCCCTTCCCTGGAAGTGTTGGATGGAGCCTTGAGAAACTTGGTCTAGTGGAAGGTGTCCTGCCCACAGCGGGGGGGGAGTGTGGAATGAGCTGATCCTTAAGGTCCTTTCCAAGCAAAACTATTCCATGATTATAAATATAAACCATCAAAGCTCACTCTCCTCACTAGCCTAGCTTCTCAGGGGGATTATTGGAACCTCTCTAAATATGTTAAGGTTTACATCATCTAATTGCAAAAGGCGTTGTATAAGCACTAGAGTCAAGTTATGACATTCCTACAATAGAATGAAGAGTTGATCCAATCAACAGCAAAGTTAAAAAAATAAAAAATAAGTAATGCAATTGAAATGCACCTATTTTTAAATATCTGTCTGTTCCCTACTTACCAACTGGAGACACTGACCCACAAGGGGGAAATTGAAAAGCTTTCTCACCCCCTCTTGTTTTTCAATAAGAAACCCCTCATGTTACACAGTTGTTTGCTTAATACAACTTGTTATTACAAAAGCTCACGAGGCCAAAAGGTCCCTTCATGTTTGACTAACCAGTCTGCATCATGTCATTCTCCACAGTGTTGGGCAAATATGCATCATTTTAATTAAATTAAAAAGGAAACTATGTGGGCTTTTGAGCCTTGCTATTCAGTTAATTTTCAGGGACTATCTGAAGGGATAGTGTTACAGATCACATGCAAGCCTCTTTGCTGATGGACCTGGAAAAACTGGACTTGAAACTGGAGCAAATAATTCAAAGCATATGTTGAAAGTTAAGTTGTAACACACGAAAACCTCAAAAAACTAACCCATAAAACACTTCAACTAAATGTATTTTGAACTCTCAAGAATGGTTACTGAAAGTACTGGGCACATTCAGAATATTAAGTAAAAAAGCTTACTGAAGCCCATACAGATGTATAAGCTCTCTGTAGACATAAATACACAAAATCTATCTGTGATCTCTGCAGGTGCTTTCATTCTCAAAACAAGTACCTATGAAAAACTTCATGGCTCCATGATTTGAGCAGTTGGGGAAGCCTTTCTGTCACAAGTATCAGATGTACCTGAAGGAAAGACTGAGCTGGAGAAAACTATCACAGCAACACCTGCCAGTGATCCAGCTCCTCAAAAGACAGTTGGACTTTCTAGAAAAAGGGATGGAAACCCCAGAAACTCCAAAGCACCACCAGCAGATACTCCCAGGACAGAATAGCTATCCAAAATAACACTGGAATACGTAATTTATTCTTTTACCATTCACAGCTGCATAATAAATCAATACACAAATGTTGCAAGTAGCTTCTAAACTAACCTATTTGCTCTACTTGGATGCTCAACAAGAAGCTTTACTGAAAAGCTCTTTTGCCAAAAAAGCTTCAAGCTCCTGGCATTCTATATTATTTGTACTTCATTATCAAACTCAAGTAACTGGGATTTATGCTTTGTTAGTAAATACTAGTATTGTCTGGTTCTGAAATCTGGCTGTGGTGACACACCATGGAATAGCTCATTAGAGGAAATAATGACCACAAGATGACCTTGTAAGATACTTTGCTGTGGACAGAATTAAATTTAAATACATGAGAAGGGAAAGAGAGGGAGAAGAAAAAGGCTCAAGGAGGCCGTCTGGTTGTTTTTACAGGCTACTTCTTTAGTTCAATTAAAATAAGGTGTGTGGGGCAAAACAGCCATTTTTAATGGTTTTAATTCTCTTTCTGAAGACTCCAGACACTTAAAAATCACATGAAAAAGTCTCTACACTACGAAAACAGATAGAAGAATGTTTGAAGACGTAAGTCACATCCCAGGGAGTGCAGTAAAACAGAACAAACTAAAGAACACTGCCACAGAGTGGGGCCACGCTCCCACCCTGGCTGAGAGCTGCACACGGAGGGCTTTTCTTTCCACACAGGGTATCACAGAGGAGCCAGTGGGAGCTGTGGTCCCAGCAAGCTGCTGGGAGGCCAGGGAAGGACCAAAGACCAAGAAGTGCTGCCTTTGCTGCCACAGAGCTGAGCCCCAGCTGAGGATGGAGAGATGGCAGCAGCACAGGATAAACCAGTTATGGGTGGAACACACCACACACAAGGCATCCTCCTTCCCACACCTCCCTAGGCTGCTACTACAGCTCATCACCAATAATAAAATGTTTTAGTGCCTTGTATTGACTTCACTGAGACAACACAACATTCGAAGCTCCTGTTCCACAAGGCTGATGTTAAGGCTGCATTCTCTCAGCATCTATTGCCATCAAAGCACTGAAGAACCTGAGAGGGCTGCAGGTTTGCCAGTGCCAAAACCCTCCAGGCACACTTGGACTGTTTTATTGCCAATGTGTTAACCAAAGAAGTTGTTCAGGTATTTGTAAAACACCAGTATTTTTGAAAGAGGAAAAAACCCCACTAACTCCATATATCTCATCGTGTTTAACAAAACAGAGGAGGTTGAACAAATATCGAACATTAAAGAAGTACCCACCACCCCTGAAACCCAGCAAGTGAAAGTGATCCAGCCCAACATCTGTGATAACACACCCAAGAATGTAGCAGTTTCCAAGTGGGAAATTCAAGGTAAAGACTGAATAGAAACAGCAACCACAAAATCCACTTGCATGTGCATGTCCAAACACCTGAAAATTCACCCTAAAAGCATTCCCTAATGCTAATCAGGTGTAGCAAGTTCGTCTCAGGAGTACTAGGCTAAAGTTGTTTCCTTGTTTTGGTAAAAGAATGTACTGACCTCTTTAAACCACCATTATAATTACCAAAGTAATTTTTTAAAAATGCAATTTATTATCAATGGTTTTCCTTCCAGTACTATCCACCCAAATGGAATGTGTCAGCAGTGGGGAGACCACTGGGTCACTGTGTTTGTGTAAGAGCTGCTTTTGAACTGCTTTATACATAGTTAGCTTCTCCCAACATTTGGGATTTCCCTCCCTCCCCCCTCCCCCCTAGAAACAGTCCTAGAGACCAAAGGAAAACAAAATTCTCTTGGAATGCTTAAGAGATCAAATGTACCATACATTTAAAATATGATCACTTGAAAGCACCAATTTTTTGAGTGCAGACTGTTTTCTCTTATTTCTGTGTTACTGCCTAGTGTGTCAAAGGGCAGGAATGGCACTCTAGGATGCCCTACAGTCACAGGTTCCTTCTTTCCTGCACTAATTCATTTACTTGCAAACAGAATGGGGATGGCAGAAGCAGGACATTCATTTCCTCCATCCTGCATGTAAAAATCCTGCGGGCTAAACAGACTAAAGCTGAAAATCCCCAGATTCCTATGCTTGGCACTGCCCAGGTTCTAAGGCCATCTCTGGCTGGCACTGTGACTTTCCTGCTATGAGAACAAGCAGTCCACAAAAATATGGGCAGGTCTTTTTCTCTGGAACAACGGGTCAGCAGTGGGCTGGTGTGGATGGAAAGTCTCACATCTGAAACATCCTCTGCACTCTCAGCAATGCCAGTGGGACCACATAACTCTACTGAAAAACAGGTATCACATGATGATTTGGTAGTTGTCAACAACAAGGCAAATCTCTTTCCAGATTTCACACTTAAAAAGACAAAAAGATGCCTTGCCAAAATGGGCTTTTTCTACAGTAAAAACAGACTGGAACACAAAATACACTGTTCATATCAATCACTCATATACATTTATACATGGCAGTATGTTTCAATAATTGTTTCTTCTTTTTCAGGGCAACCACAGTGTTGAAGCGTCTGTTTTCAGAAATCTGTTACCTTCCATTGCAGGTACAATAATCCTGACACAGCTGTCTCCAGCCTCCAACCCCCCAAGGAATAAAGTGGGGGCTGTGTGGGTATGTGTGGGTGGGTGGAAAATCCCATAAAAAACTGAGTCAAGTCTTGGACAGTTCTGCAGAGACATAAAAGAATTCAGGACATATCATGTCTATGGAAACTTTCTCTCCTCCCCATCCCACCAGCTTTGCTGTGTGCTCTTTACCGGGTGCCTGCTTGTCTTCACTCTACAGGTTGTGATGCTTTGTGGACATTCAGTGAAAATCTCTGTCGTATCCTGGGATAAAAAGCACAAGTAGCTATTAACTCTCTATAAACAAAATATTATACAACTCTTTCCCTACCTGCCCAGAGGCAACAGTCTTACTAGTCAGTCACCCTGTACTCAGATGTTAAAATCAAAAATGCTGGGATCTGGTTTTAATTCTCTGTTCTCTGATTTCCTAATCTGCTGGGCTGGGCACGTTTCAGAGACAGATGGTTCTTCAGGGTTCATGTACTTAAGAGCTCACAGACAGAAGTAAAAAAAATAAAAATAATAAAGAAATCAAGGGCTGTCAGTTGAAGCAGCCCTTCACACGCAGAGTACCTTTCTGATGCATAAACCTCTGACAAATGTGCTCTTCAGAACCAAAGGCTATAGAACAAAATCCCAAAAGAGCTCTATGATAGCTTCTTGTTTAGTCAACTGTCTCAGCAAAAATACGCTTCCCTGAAAAAAGGGATTTTTTATTTCTTCTCTTTCTTTTCTCAGGGAGTGTTAAGAGTTCTGACTAAAAAAGTATCTATCTTTGACAAGCATCTTAATGTCTACAAAAGACAGAAAAAAGACAGACCTTCTGACAATATACTTTTGGTACAGACTTTTTGGCACAAATACCCGCAATAGACATTTTTACCCCTTTTTGTTTTTAATAAATAGGCTGATCCAATTTTTAAGTGGATGTGGAGAAACTAATACACCAGTTTGCCAATAGAGTGCAGAACTCAACCCATACCTTGTTTTGATAATATATTACTTTTCCCTTAAACATGAGTTTTACTATTACTGATGATGACATTCAAGGCAGAACAGGATTGTATTTGTCAGGACTGTGTTTCTTGTCATGGCTCAAATCAGTCTTTGAATTTGTTTGGAGAATTTTATATGTGAAGCCAAATAGGAGTCTCATCCAGCTCTTCTCTGTATCAGCTGGAGTTCTAAATAATTCATGGAAAGTCAGAGTTCAAAACACATTTGCATTCACTTGGCGGGTTGTCAATATGAGAACCATCCTCTTCCTTCTAAGAAAAATCATGCAGAAATCAGAGCTGGAAAACAGACATGGCAGTATAAGGCAGCTCACAGCACAAAAAATCCTGTGCTGATTTTCAGGAAGATTATGTGTTGAGGAGAAAAGTTACCCCTAATCTTCTCTTTCCCATGGTTATTTATCATCTGTTCAGTGCTGTGGAATGCCTTACTCTGCTTCTCCACTGGCGAGCCCCTGGTGTCTGACACCTCCCTCTTTCAAGCTGAACACCAGTTCTCTGATTTTTACAATTTGACTCTATCTACAACATCTGGATTTGGTGGCTGTGTCTACAAACTGCTTGGTAACAAGGGTTTGCAGCTGGACAGAAAACTGCCCAAGCTGAAATCACCACTGCAAGACAATATGCTATTAGAAGGTTTCATGAGACAAGTTCCCCAGTCCCAATCTATGCTTGTATAGCATGGAGTGATGCTTCCATAATATACATGAACCACAGAAAATTGTCACACAACTCTCTTTTCTTCTCAAGGGATGCCTATCAGCTCAACTTTTGCTGTGGTCAGTCACCATTTCCATCATAAAGTTCTACTTTGTCACACTTAGAAAATACGGCAATAAAAGATCTTGCCAAGACTAAACTTGGCATACAAGTTCTGGCCACAAGTAACCTCAACTAATCTTTGTCAGCTAGCAAGTGACTTAGTCATTTTTAAATCACTTGAAAATGAAAGCTGTAGAGGTTCTGGTTCTCATAATTTTCTTGCAATCACTGCTCTGCACTTTCAGCAGCCCTTAACTGTTCAGCTGGAACAGTTTGCAAGGACTCCTGGGGAACCCGACTGTCCTGAGGGGCCTTTGTGTCATGGGGAGATGGCACATGCTGCTCCCTGCCTCCAAGCCCAGAGGGTGAGGCTGCAGGGAGATGTTAGAGCTGATTTCTATGTGCCATACTGCCTGCAGCCCAGGACTGAAGGTAACAAACCTGGGTGTTTCCCATCTGCACCACTGGAGATGCTGGGTGCAGGAACAGAGATCTTACAGCCCTGAGGAGCACATCTCAGACACATCGTGGAATCACTGGCAATCATACAGAGGTGCCTGCATTCATCACTCTATTCTTTCACAAACTACTTATGGAGAATTAGATTTGTGGAAATCAGTCTTGCAAAGTGCTCTGGAACACTGCATTTTAACAGGACAGTCTACTACAATACTTGCTCAGTCATTTTTTTGAAAGCTAATGTAGCAGAGGGATTCTTCAAAAGTGGCTTTTCTCTACATTTAAATCTAAGGTCTGTCTGCTCCCTGTACCATTAGAGATTTGTTGTCTGCAACTGAGAGGCTCTCATTTGCACTGGGACTGAGCCTGCACCTGAACCCAGCATCCACCAAGTTCCACCAGTGCACTCTAAGCACAAAGAGGTCTTTGCTAATGGATCCTCCTGTGGGATCTGATCTTCATCCATATTTGAAGTGATTTATTTTGACATAGGCAGATTTTCAAGAACAAAGAGGGAAAATGGATTACCACTCTGAATATCTGCCCCATTCTGATTAACCATGCACATGATGCACATAAAGACTTCTTGGGACCTCAATTTTTTGCCATCACCACGGCTCAGCTGCTCTTTTCTAGATAATTTCTAACCATTCATACACTTCACAGTTCAGCCTTCCTGTTGCTACAACATGTTAGCAATTAATGCACAATAAACAAGCAGACAATTGTTCCATTTCCAGGGAATAAAATCTCCAAGGACACAAAATTAAATAGAAACTATACATCCTTCCCCATATCCTGAGATTTCAAGGAAGAGCAAGCAACTCCTCAAACACACCACGTGGTTGAGGCCTTGGTTAACAGGCACTTCAATTTGATACACATTTTACAGCTCCTGAAGTCCTGTCTCCTGCTAACTATTCACTTCCTGCTTCTCCTTGCTGTTAACACTCAGAACAGCTCAAGAAACCCCACGATCAGGTGGGCCAAAGAGTTGTCTCTACCAAAACCAAGGGGTTTTAGCTTAGTTTAGCTTTCAGCAGGTCAACCCCTTGATGTGACTCACATGTAAGTACCACAGAAATGCCAAAGGAGGAGAGGGTGAAATGAGGTGAGGATTGCATAAGCTGTGTGACTGCCAAAGAAATGCTCATGTGAGCACAGCCCCAGTCCCAGCCTTATTCCTGGGGGCAGAAATGTGAGCAGGAGCCTGCTTCCTCCACTGGCTTGCTCTCTGTCCCTCCCCATTGGCAGTGGCAGCCTCCCAAGTTCTCAGGGTTTGGAACTGCATCTCTGGGTAGCAGGACTGCTAAGAGGTGCTGGGAAAATCCCAGCAATACCACACGAATGATCAGCACTTGTAACGAGACAATTACAGCCAAAGGACGCTGCTAGATCTGCTGCAGGGCAAGTGAAGTTTTTCCTTAGTCAAAATGCTGTCGCTGCTTTCCCAGCTCAAGGGCTGAAGGAGGAGGTTACAGCACTGAGAAAATGGACCCTGAGAAAATGAGGAAGAGAGCAGAATTAAAAATCATAACATACTGTTACACTTTCACTTGAAAATCTTTTCCCTAAGCAGATCCTGTGCTCAACAGCCAGACGTCAATAAAAGATGAGGATATTCCTACTGCCTGAAATGAACTTCACTTTGAGCAAAAAACATTCCAGATGCAGCTGACTGGCCTGTGGTTTCCATCACTTTCAAGCTCTACACTGTCCTTTGTTCTGCATGAAACATGCCTTTGGAAAGCCAAGGAAAACTTGGTTTAATAAACACCAAATTAGAGGAAATGCATTTGCCTCCTTGACATCTTTTAAAATGTCACTAAGACACACATTATTCCAGGTCACTGCAAGATTGTATTCAGTACTTGTTACAAAGCTGCTGCCCTCAATATGGCCTGTGTTACAGCAAGGGAAGTGTCACTGGCTGAAAGGACTCTAGAATCACCTTTCTCCTGCAAAGGTATCTCAAATGAGCAAGAGTGATGCTGCTGAAGTCCTGCTGCCTGCTGCTTATAAACAAATTGAGCCTGGGCTTACAGTCCTTTCAGAAGACTGCTTCTCTTAATTAATGGTACCTCGTGGAGTGGAGGAAATGCAAGTTTAAATAATAAATCTAGAACTTTCTGGTTATCAATATGCTCCACGAACTGACAGGACTACTTCTATACAAAATTAACTGTATTTCACCAGCCACACCTTTAAAACAAAAGTAGTCAAAAAGCTGAGCAGGCAACCCTGCTTTTCTCATGCTGGGAAAATGTTCAGCTGTCCATGTACACCAGATTTACAGGCCTTCTGTGTCAATCTGACAACTCCAAAAGAGTCAGGCAGGGAAAAGATTTAGCTCTATAAATACTATTGAACTTCTCTTTCCACTGGCTACAGATCAATTCAGTGCAGAAGAAAAGCCCATAGCTAAGGCTGGAAAAAATACAGAGCTATGTTTTCAGAAGTGCTCTGCATTTGTCTAGTCCAGCTCTAGTTTGAGCAGGTTAAGTCCCATAACTGAGCACTTTTGGAAGGCAAAACATGACTGTTCACTGAGGCTCTGGAATAATTGCTTCTTGGACAAGATGGTATGTATGTTAAAATGTATTACAGGCTACATAATAAAAACAGAGGTTGTGCTCTTTTGCAAGTCTCGTGGTATGAAACTCAGCTGTTTTGCCTGCACAGGTTCCCCTAACTGTTCACTTGGTTTCTCTCCATCTGGAGTTTCACCACAGAATTTTGCTTTGAGCTTCCCGTCTGAATACATGAAAGCTGTGCCAAAACCACATCACATCCAAACCACAGGAAATCACGAATTTGGCACTGTTTTGACATGGAAGCTGTAAACAGTGTGCAGGTTCACTCAGAACTGGATTGCTGTCCGTTGAGTTATGAAACACAACAAAACTTCCAGCAAACCAGGTCAGAAATCTTAACTATTAAAGCAAAGAGAAATTATGTGACTTTGCAAGGATCAGGGGTTTTTTGAATATTATCCCCTACATCTTTTCCTTCAGCTATAAACGTAATACATGAAGAATAAAAAGAGAAGTTAAGTTTCCTCCTGTCCAAGTTTGAGTTACAACAGGATTTAGCTAATTCTCACAGCTCTAACACATACATATGCTATTAAAGACAAGGGAGTTTCCTGTTGGCAGCTTTGAGTATGAATAATTGTAAAAGTCAGAGTTGTAGATATGACTATGGTTTAGTTTTACATGCAACATGATAGGTAATCAACTTACAGGCAACCTACACTACTGCACAGGAGCCTCATGATTAAAATCCAGTATATTTTCAGTTGCCAAACACTGGATTTTTTCCCCTCAAGATTCCAATTAGCAAACCACAAGGAACTTGTATGAAAACAGAAAAGTCTAAAGTATGATTTTTTGACTTCAAATTAAACACTGCCCTAAAGAAACACATACTTGTAAAGAAGTCACAAGTTCATTGAGGATGAGATGAAAACAATCTAGATTTCCAGATCAAGCCTGAGAACAATCCAGATTCCAAACCAGAGTTTGAATGCAGAGCTACATGAAGGTGGTTTGACTGTGGTCAAATGAATAGGAAGGAAAATGTAGCCACTGAAAAGAAGATTTATATTACTGTACTGCCTGCAAGAACACAGTTTAATCTTGCCGAGTTTCACTTTAACAGATTTTTACGGCCGGCATTCTGAATGTGAGGAAAAGCTCTCCAGGGACCCTGAACACACAGAAGCATACATCAGCCATGTCTGACCTGTCATGGAGTTTTCAGATGTACACAGCTGCTCTCGCAGCTTTTCCACGTCGTCTGGATGAACCTGCTCGTACAAAGTGCTGCCAAACCATTCAGACTGGGGCTGGTTCAGCACAGGAGTCACCGAGTCTGACACGTAGATCACTCTTCCCGTCTCAGCCGCAACTACAAACAGGAACCCATCTGCAGCCTCCAGGATAAGGTGTTTCAGTTCCTTCCAAAGAAAGGATTTGGTTAGAATGCCAGCAAGGAAAGGGAATTAAATATAAAGTCTGTCGTTGTCAGAGAATATTGTTTTCTTGTGATTTTAGTAGCTGATCAAAACCTAGACAGAAATTTTCATTGATGTAACAACACAACCAAACTTGCAGCAAGGCATAAATTGCCCATCACAATAACAAACAACGTTTCATTTTCCATTACTGCCTTCCATCTGGTGATTTCCATGCACTTAAGGAAAATAAACAACTAATACTCACTGCATATTCTGTGATAGGCATCTAACATTAAAAAATAAAAAGGTATTTCAGAATACAAACAGAGGAAATGAACAGCTCTAACTCATGGCACACTCATCCCTTAATTAAAAGTTCTGAATAATTCAACTGGAAAGAAAGCAGTAAGACTTTCTAGTTTGGTTCTCCCTGGCCCTGCTCAGGATGAGCTCTGTTTGTAAATTAAACATTCACTGTAATAAAAAGCAGAAAGTATAATGGGAACAAGGAAAGAATCCCCAGCCTCTTCTTCCATTAGGGGCCCAGAGCCACCACACAAGAAGGTTCTGAAGGTTTTCCAGCCTGCCTCAGGATCACCCAGAAATATTCCCTTTCCTTAACAGAGCTTGAAAACCTCTTGTGGCAAAGGATGACAACTACCACTCCAATTCCTGGAAAACAAGCCTGAACAGCCTTTGGTGGCTCCAGTGCCCACCAGAGCTTGTTAAAATACTGCACGTGGAACTCAAACACAGCTCTGGACAAGCTGAGTCCCCTTCCAGGTGAGACAGCTCAGCAGGCTTAGTGTCCAAGTGGTAGATATTAGCTGATAAGGTGAAGATGAAAGTCTGGTGAACTACTAAGAAATGGAAAATTCATCTCAAGAAACACTCAGACTGCCAACTCCGGCTGCTTTGTTATAGAGAAAGCACATTGATCCTGAACTACTGACTGAACAAAAAACCTCATAGCACAGCTGGCCACACTGTACTGAGGATATTATAACCAGTTTTACACATTATTAAAAAGATGAAACAAACTCTGTCATTCTGCAATATTAAAAAAAAATGCAATGAGAAGTGACTGGGGAGTGCCACCAGCAGAATGGCACAGACCCCCTAGAAACACACTACAAGAGAGCTGGAATAAGCAGTTGTGAGCACTGAGGGGTCAGCAGCAGCTGCTGTTTGTCTAAGAGAAGGAAGTATTGCCTCCAGCCATAACTTGCATGTGTAAGTGCTTAAATCACTTCAGACCACAAAAATCAACATTATACCCATAGGACTTCAAAAACAATGGAGGTGGTAGGAATTTTCAATGTGCTCAATAAACAGTTTTCCTTCAAGCACTGGGTGCATCTTCCTTCTTCCATCAAAAATGTAACTAAGCAGTACCTCAGCCAGTTCAGATGGGATTCTTCTCTGCCCAGTTCAGCTGCTGGGAACTCCAGCATTAAGACTAAATGATGTTTTTAACCTTCCCCTAATCCCCAGAGAGAGAGGCAAGTCTTTCCAGACTCATTTTTATTTATTTTAGAGTATCTCTGCTAGGATGGGAAGAACCCGGATCTGAAGGTGAAAATTCCTTCCTGCAAGGCAGTGAGTGATTTGTTTTTCAGATGGACAGATCTCAAAGGTAAGAATGCCAATTTGCTTCTCCGAAAAGAAAGATCTGTCATAGTGTTAAGATCAAGTCCAAACAGGCACAAAAGCAGTCTGTATTCACACCATGGATATGTAACTGGTACCAGCTGCTACACTACGGTGAAGGATCAAGCTGAGGCTCTACTCCTCCCAGCATTTCCTCACACCTTTTAAGACCAAAACAACAGGGATAACCAACATTTTTGTAAATTCTACCTGCTCTGTAAGAAAGGAAGGCTTGTAAGCTCCATCAGTAGATTTGTTCCCAGTGCCCCTCATGGATTTCATGTGGGAAACAGCCATGCGAAGAATGGTCAGCTTGTCAGGCTTCCGAGCCAGGGCGCTGCACGTGGGCACCATGTCGGACAGCTCCGTGATGTACTGGGTCATCTTATTCCTCCTGCGCCTCTCGATCTCACTGTGGTTCTCCCTGAGCATTTAAAGAAACACCAAAGCGACAGAAAAGAGACGTGAGCGGTGTAAGAATCTGAACTGGAGGTAATGAATCATAACACTTCGCACTTGTTTGGCTGTTTGCACCCCAGGAGAGCAAAGTGCTTTACAAAGCCAACCGCTGTTATCCCCCCATTTACAGACAGAAAATCCAGGCCACAGACAGATAAATATGATTTACCCATAGCTGTGAAAAGAACCTGTATTTTTATTTATTGGCTTGTGGCCTTAATCTCTTAACCACTTTAATCTCCTTTGGTTTAAGGACAAAAATGAAGTAGAAATATGTGAGGAGCTAACATCTGCCAACTCCAGTCAAACTCCCAGATTTGCTGTGATGCATCTCTCAGCTGTTTATAAAAGGTGTCCTTTAGAGGAAACCTCTTACTAACAACTGCATCAGGTCAGCAGGAAACGTCAGCACTGACTTACGAAAAAAACCCACTCAGTGACAACACAGATCCCAAACAATGCTGTTTGGAAAACCCCACATCCCTGCAGGGAGTCACTACGTGCCTGCAGGATCAGACTGCAGCACTGGGACTGTATATGGGATAACAGTACATACCAAAAAAAAATCCCAATAAATAAATAAAGTATGAAAGACAGCAAGTAAACATCTGGCTTGTCAGACATAGACTGGAATTTACGTTCAGGGACAATTTAGCACAGCAGGGAAGCAACAATGACAGTACTTGATGCTGCCCCAAGTTGGGCTAGGCTGCAATGTTCTCATCCTTTAGAGCAATCATATGGCTGAGGTGGTGAGTCAAATTTGAGAAATCCCAAAATGGACACCCACCAGAATCTTTCAGAAATATACATCTCAGAGTTCAGTTTTCCCATTCTGGGAATCACCATTGCTTGATCAGCATTAAAGAATCACACCAATATATACATCTGAAATGGTCCAAATGGACCTAGAATGCTTCAGTGCCCAGCACTTATTCTTCTCATACTGTACCTGTCAGGTGGCAGCTAAATACAAGTACACGACAGGTAGATGATGCTTCAGTTGTCAAAGCAGCATCTTCCACTGATTTCAATGAGCTGTGCATGGCATTGTCTTGTGGGATCGCTGGCTGATCCAACAAGATGTGAGAGGTGATCACTTGGAGAGTCCACCAGCATTGACTGATGTGATAACACAACATTAAAAGAAACTGCAACATTCTTTGGGGCTGACTGCTATGAAGATAGACCATGAAAGCGGAAACTAGGCTTGGCACACTTTCTGGATACTTTTAGGAATTAAGCCTTTTCTTAAAATACAGGAAAGAATTGTATGCTGCTCCCTGAAACAGAGGAATGCAAGGGCTTGCCCTGCTTTGGATATCCTGCCCCTGCACATACAGGTGTTACATGCATGAGGCACTGTCTGCAGAAACAACACTTGTTAGGGCTACATGCAGAAGTATTATTCCTGTGCTTACTGTGTGATATGCAGAAAACCCAGCTATGACAGCCCACAGCTGCTCAGTAAATTACAGCCAAGCCTTGCCTGAGGTCACTGTCCAGGACACTGTAATAGTGAACTTTCCATTTCACCTGGCTGAGGAACAGCCCTTGTGTGGGTCTGCACAGACGTAGGAGGGAACAGGGGGAGCTGGATCATACACACACCAAGCAGAACAGCTGGTGTGACAGCGCACATGTACACAGAGCACACGTGTGTACATGCCAGCTGGGACAAGCAGATAAATATGGACACGGGGAAGATAAAAGCATTTTTTACACGATGAAAGCTTGCTCTAAGTTCAGCATTTTCACAGAAGCGGTGGTTAAGAAAAAAAGAGAGAGAGACAAAGAACAGACAGATTCAACACACATTTCACACTTATAAGTACATAATACATTGTCTACCACTCAAGTATTTTAGTACTTCTGGACATTGAAAACAACCATTACAGAGGCTAAACAAAGAGACTGTAAAACTTCCTGAGAGAAAAAGAGTATCCCAACAGTCGATTTCATGTATGATCTTTAAAGCTAGAAAGTAATAGCATGTTAACCCACTGGCTGTGGAAATGTTCAAGCAGACAATACCCCAAAAGTTTCCTGAAACTAGTTCAAATTTAAATCCTTAAAAGAAAAAGAGGGGTTGTGCTCCTCTTCCAAAGAGTGTATCCTAGGAACCCTGGCATTCACAAACTTGTACAGAATGATGCCCTAATTCTGTCATTTCCAACTTTGTTTTTATACGGAAATTATGAAGGGACATTAAATTTTGGGATATGGGGGAGCTGATCCAAAACCACTAAGGATTTGTATTTCTGACTTCAAATAGTTTTGGAACAGCCAAAAGATCAGTATGAACAGCATCATATAAAAGAAAAATGGGGACAAACCATATTTGACTTCCCTTTTTCCTACCTTTCCCTTCTGTGTCAGCAGTACTTTGATCATCATCCCACCTAAAACAAAATAACCATCTCTCTAAACTAAGGCAGACGTACTGAGATTTTTTGGACACGAACATCCCCCTCTTTCCTCTCAGCAGAAGAGCTCTACGGGACACGCCTACCTTGCAAACTTTTCCTTATCACCAGTGATTTGATCACCATCATACCTAGAAACAAAAGATAGTACATCAATCAACAGGGTTTATGCATTGCATGATAGCCAACACACAACAGAAAGCAAAAAAATTCACAACTGCAAACCATTACAAATCACAGCAAGAAAAACAAGGGAATGAGAATGATACAGCAAAGAAAACAGAGAGCCTGACCCAAGCCATGCCAATCCAGAAACTTCATTTGTATATTTAAAAAAACAGAAGACACATCTCAGTGGATTTAAGCAAACACTTTGACATACACTGATTTCTTGGGAAACTTAACAAACAGCACCAGTACAGAAAACACCAGTGAGCTTTTATCCACAGCGGGCCATGAAATATTCATTGCTGTGCTAGAAGTGAACAGGCTGTATCTGTTCCAGCTTGCAACCACAGCAGCTCCCTCCATTCAGCAGAGGGCACTGATGGTCTACAGATAACACAGGAGGGCAGAGACACGGCTGAACGGTGATGCCTTATGTAAGGGAGCCTTCCAAAAAAGTTCTGCAGGTACAGATACTGTACTGACTGTCGTGGAGGCTGGCAAAAGGCAGGCAGGCAGGTGAAACTGCTGGGCAAATAGAAGTGAAATTTAAACTGGCTCAATTCCCTAGAAGTAAACAGGTACCTCATTCCTACTCAAATCAAATAAGTTGGATGCCCAGCCAGGTATGTGTGGTGTTTGAGCAGCACCTTTATGGAGGAAATCCAGACCAATGGGACTTTTGCCCTGTGGGACTAAAGCTTCACTGCTTCTGAAGCACTGTCCCAAAGACAGGCAGAAATGTGACATTTTAGTAAAAAATGACATGCTGCTCCTCTTTCCCTTTCCTAAAAAAACGCACTCATCATTTGAAATTGGATTTTGCTTGCATAGTTACAGAAAGACTCTTTTGTTTGAAACCCAACTGCTAGTTCCTAACCACAAAAATGCATGTTTTGGAAAACAAAAAAATAAGGTAATAGCTTTTCTAGAAGCGAAGACTGTAACTGCTCAAGAACAGTTAAATGAGATTTTGTATTAGAATGACAACTTTGCAAAATGCTGTAATTTATTACAACAGACAGCCTATGAAGGTCCCAGGTATTAGCTAAAAAAGTAATACAGCCTAAATAAGCATGTTTTTCCTCTTTTAACAAATCACTAATGAACTTTTTCTCTTTTTATGTCTGAAATGAGTTAAAACTAGTTTTAAGGAATCCACCTACACAAGTTCCTCATTAAAACAGTGCAGACAACACTTAAGCAAGATTTGAGCTGTACTTCTTTATGTTGCGTTCAACACCAGCAGCCTCAGAACACTCAGGTGACAACGCCACTTTACTCCCCTTTACTCTGCTCAGAGAACTGGCTGAGTGCCAGTAATGCTCAGCAAAAAGACCAATTCAATGAGGAATGGGCACATTACAGGGGAAGCACATGCACAGGCCCCGTGTGAGGATGAGGGTCATGCAGGGATACCTGAGCTGAGCTGGGAGCCCTGAGAAGCAGAGTGTGTTACCTGCCACGGAGCACTGTGCTAACACCACTACGCCTGGGCTCCCACCAGCCCGGGGCTTGGCTACTCATCCTTCTCTGCTTGATTGGGCTGAAGATGTTATTGCCTCCAACTACTGGCTTTTCCCTTCCAGTCTCCCAGCTGACCTCTGCACACATGCTCCTTCAGGCACAGCCAGCTGGGTTAGCTTCAACATTTAAACAGCAGCTCTTGGATAACTAAATAATTTTGACCGAAACAAGCTAGGAATAAGACACGTGAGCAATCTAGAGAAGGCAACAACTAGAAGAGGATGTCTGAATGTAGCCCTGGGTGTCTCTGCATGGTTTTTCTCTACTCTCTAAAACCAGAACAATCTGGTTTTAGATTTGAGCATTTGAGACTTAAATATCAGATTTTGATCTGACACCTAAAATCAACTGAGTCTAAGCACAGCACAGCATACCTCTCCATTAAAAGCAATGGAATTATTGGCTCAACCCACCACCAAATTTTGAAAGGCAAAACCAGAACAGGGAAGGACCAACAAATGTGTATCAGTGTGCCCAGAATCCCTAATGCTTGTGCAGGCACAAATCAGGTCTCGTTCCTCACAAATCTTGCTCCCTTAACATGTGTCTTTCAGCAAATATTGGGACTAAGCCCTCAAATCACCAGTTTTAACACCAGAGACTGGTTCTGTAAATGACATCAACCAAACAGGAGTGCTGCTGGTCTTGTCCAGTAAATTATGACATGGTGCCACAGTGTATCCCCAGCACACTTCTCTTTTGGACTGACTGGAATAACCCTGTTAAATTAAACCCTACAGTGACAGCTGTGTTTCAACATGGCTGCTGCTACAGAGCTGCAATTACAATTTGGATAATCAGCAGCTACCCACAGGCCTCAAAGTATCTACACTCCTCACTGCAGCTGCTTGGTTTCTAATGAAAAAATGCAAACAGTGTGACCAGGAAAGAAAAAGGAAAAGTGAAAAAATGGCAATGAGGCTTTACTGTTTATTTCTAGCTTTGAATATTCCGTGTTAATTAACATTTTTTTTGTCAATTTTTACTATTCATTTACACCTAATGGTATATAATGTAAAGCTCATTAACTTTAAAAAAACAATCCACCTCTAGGATCTGTCAAATCATCTTAACAAGCATTTACCATCTGAAATAAATTAGAAATGAAATTTCATTTTCAGCGGCCGAAAGACAACTTCAGCAATGTCAAAAAACCAAAGTTCATCTACAGCAGTTGAAATAATAAGCTAAAAATCACAAGTTTTCTCATTTGATACAGCTGCAGAGTAAAATTGTGACACACACACTGTCAGCTTTATAAGCCAATAACTACATTAGGCAGGTTTCTGCCAGAATGCCTAATTTTCAGAGGAAGCTGATAAAAACAGTAACTAATATTTGGGTTCAGTTGTTGGCAAGTTCTTCACCCATATTTATATTGATTTTAAAACATCAGTAACAAGACAGCTGTCTTTCCCCACTGAAAGAAGTCAGTGATTTGGCCAACTCTTTTGTAAATGCTCACCTTGAAAATTTGCTGGGCCCCTCCCCATCTTCATCATCGAAGTCCATTCTGTAAAAGCAAGATTTCCAAATCAGCAATCGAGGGACTGGCAGTGGTGGCACGAACATTCAAGCCAGCTGTTCTCAATGTTGTCACACTTGTGTTTTGCCTAGAGGTGTTAACGACTGAGGATTCCAGTCTTGCTCACCCCCTCCAGACCCAGGAGCAGCTCATCAGCTGACTTATGTCCCAGATCCTCTTAAGGCTGTGGAAGAGCTGAGTTCTTCCTTGGGCCACATCCCAGCCCACCAGTTTGGCTCCTCCAGGGAGCCACAAAAAGCAGGAACCTCTTTCTTCACTTCTTCACATAGACAGACTAGGAAGACTATCTTCCTAATTTAAACATCTAAATTAGATTCCTGTATTAGGCACTGTGATTGTATCATAGCTATTATCACTACAAAGTTATACAACAGTATAATTTACAAAGCATTTTAGATATTTTTACACCTCTAAAAACAAGTGGATAAGTATTTATATCCCCAAATATAAGGATGTAACTCTGCCATTATAGTAGTCTATGACGCCGACATAAAACTATCATACACAATTATTGTGTAAGTGTATTTATTTTAATAAAAAAATACATTACTATGATAAACAGATCCTGATCAATCACTTTTAATTTGTGTAGATAGGAAATTATAGTTTTGTTTTGCAAATGTTTTATTAGAGTTCTTCAACATTCTAAGCTTTCTAACCTTTCAGTTTAGTAAAATTTCATACAACTACAGATTCCGTGTCTCTGACACTGTTCTTATTAACAGGTATAAGTCCTATTAAGGGCAAAAACCCTTCAAAGTGACAATGATATTTATCTCAGTATTAAAACGATTCCTACCAATGACAAATTGAGATTTGTATGTCCAGAGTGTGAGAACAAAGATGTAAAAACAGCTCTAAAACTACATCAGCAATGAGAAGTAGAAGCATCAGTCAGGCACTGCCTTCCTAAATTCTTGTAAATTCTTCCTTCTTAAATTGTGACAACCAAGCCAGACTGGCCCATAAAAGATGTGTCTGAGTCACAGCAACCTCTGTACAGTTGGAATGAGGGCAGCAAGTCAGCACAGGAATTGCACATGGCACCAGAAAAGTTACAATAATATTTTCCAGATGGTAACAGTGATTATTCATTTCTGGAGAAAGCAAAGAGAAAACCATTTTCCCCAAAGAGCTTTAAGAGAAGTTGTGTATTTAACTTGCTTAGCTTTGATGCAATCGTCGTTTTCACTATAAATTACATCTTTGCTCACCTAATTCCCACCAAATGCGGTTCCGAGGTCCCTGATCCCTCGCTGCCTCATGCAGAACACCACCGACCCCCAGTGGCCACTGGCCTCACCCTTGCCACAGGGCTGCAGCTAAGCCAGGACCCAGCTGCTGCTGGCACCCCAGCAGTGGCACCAGCAGCCTGAACCCCCCTGACCTGCAGCACTCCCAGAAATTTAACATTTACACATGTGGTACAGCCCAAGGTCTCCTCTCACCTACCCGCTTCCTCCCCACAGGTAATAATGTGCCTGCAGGTGACATGCCAGAAAAACCTTCCCAGTTATTTGAACTGGAATGTTTCTACCTGCACTGAAAATTCAGAAGTCAATGTTAAGGAGAGCTGTTTGTCTACGAGTGGAGGGCAGCACTGGGATGGCTCCACCTGAAGCCACTCACAAAGGCAGCACATCAGGCACACCCTTACTTGGTTTCACTGGCAGCTGAAACACACCTGGAAGAAACACCTAATTTCAAATTGGGGGAAAAAGGCTGCAGAAAAAATTATAGACCTGTGGGGGAAAGCCTTTTCTTCAGGGATTTTATGAGACACTGCTTTAATCTGGGAGAGATTAATTTTGTAACCCCCTTCCTCTCCAGTACACTGAGATCACATGCCTTGGTGGCTATGATTCTATGATTTATTTAGCTTTCAGCCAAATACTCCAGCTGAGTGCTAAGGGATGGGTTTTCCCCAAAATCAAATATTAGCTGTACTGCATTTAATCTAGTTTATTATCACTGGAATACAACACAGAGAATTAGAGATGATGATATCAGTTTAAGGCTTGATCCTGCTGCCTGCACTGTATCACCACCTCTGAGGGAGTAAGGGCAACTAGCACACCTATTTATTTAGATGGTTGGATATCAGCTTGTTCCTTTGGGAGATTCTTGATGGGTTCATGTCCTCAGGTAACACCTCCCACATTTACAGTGGAGTGGGCTCACCACAGCAGAATCTGAATGCATAGGGTATAACATCAGTCTGCCCCAGACTAAGTCTTTAAATAATGCCCTTCCTTTATTAGACTACCCAAACCCTTTATTTCACACGGAAATTGAACATAAATTTCAATTAAAATATCAATACTTTAAAAAAAGCACAACAGCAAACGTACCTCTGTTCCATCTTTGTTAATAACACATTTCCTCATTTCATTGTGCAAAATCCCTTTGAAACATTAAAAAAACCCCTCAGACATCAAGCCATTGATTCCAGTGTCCTGCCTGATCCACCGTGTCTGCTTTACAGTGAGGCAGAAGGAAAGGCAGTGAATCAGTTTAACCTTTAGCAGAACACGTAAAAATAATATTCCATCAACCTCCTCACACCCTGACAGATAAGATCTTCTGTTTAGATGGAATATACTGCACATTAGCAAAACAGTAGAAGCAGCCTCCCAGAAGACAAATGACATCATTTCAGAAGATTCAGAAAGACTATCTTTTATCTTCATTTAAAATTCCCATTAAAAAGAGGCTTTAAAAAAGAGCTGCACTATGCTCTTTTGTTTTGAAGAGACAGCATAAATCTTGTTTTCCTCTTTCATACTGTTCACATCAATTGTGAAAAGGCCTGATGTATGAGGTACTTATTAAAATGTATTTTCCTTAGAAGATGTGTGGCTACCATAAATACAGTAATATAAATACTTTTAAAAATTAATTATTCTCAATTAGAAGCATTTTCATTAAAAAAACCAACAAACCAAAACGCCTCCAACAAGGTGGACCTGCACAGGTTAAAAAAATTGACATGCAAGAGGATTTCAACACTGCAACAAAATTACTATGTGAAATTCCCAAGATATGTCAAAAGATGCTTGCCATGATTGCACAATGTAGGAAGAGGGCAGGCAGGAATGATCAGGAGCAAATTCACCAGAGAAGCAGAAGGGGATCTGTATTACAGCTTTTTATTCAGCAAAATATTGAGGGGTAGAATGGTGGAGTGAGGTCTCTTTTCTCCAGATTTTGATAGTTCCGGTTCCAAGAAAAGGCAAGACTACACCTGAACCAAAACAAAACCAATGCAACTGAAACCAGCTCACCAAAAAAACCCCAACCCTCCCTGCCCAAGTACAGATAGCCCAGAAAGGTGAAAGAGCCCCTTATCCTCTAATACAGCAAAGCCTGAATTTAAACCACATTAAATAAAGAACTGAGGGTGCATTAATCTGAGGCAGTCATTGACCACTGCAGTGCATTATCTTATGCTGTCACTTTTTTCCATGAAGTAGTTGGTACAATTTACAGAAAGGAAAAATATTTCTCCAAGCTGTCAATGAAGCCAAATGCCCACAGGGCAGAAACACCTTCTGGACAAGCAATGAGTTTAAACTGATCTACATTCAAGTCCACACAGCAATTATTCTGCCAGCTTGCCTCAGCAATTATGAAAAAGAAACTATTTTCAGAGATAACCAAAACTGGGAAAGCTGGATGTGTACGCTAGCTCGACTCCTTTATGTTTGACACAGAGCACTCCTAAAAAGCCCAAGGACTGAGGTGTAGGAAGATATATCACCAGAACAGCAGTGAAAGGACCGAGTGTTTGTTGCAACTTTGTTCAAAGAGAAGCTCAGAGGAATTAGACACAGTAGGCATTCTTTCCCTCAAGGTCTGAATATACAGAGAGCGAACATAAAAAAAAAAAAAAAATAAAAAAATAAAGCACTCTCAGCTCAGGCTTGCAGAAAGGCCATTAATTCAGAGCTATGGTGCACGGATGAAATACCACGACCCCAGTATAAAAGTGAATCTATACTAATTTACTCACTGAATTAACATGTTAAAGACATTTAAAATTATTTGATTTTATGTTCCTCCCACCCTCCCCTCACCTCACCTTCTCACAAATAGATGATAATACTTAAAATGTAACAGTTAAAGCATTTCAATTAATATCAAGTCAGTATTTAATATCAGAATATTTCACAGTCAGCAGCATGAAACCTTGGCAACAGTAAATTGCAAACTGATATTCAGAGCTGACATGGTCTATGATCAAAAAAGAGATCAAATATCCTGCAGCTCAAGTACAAAACCTCATCTATGTTAGGTAGCAATGAAAATATGTTAATGCTTTGTCTTTTCCTTTGAGTGCAAGTTTTAAAAGGTTTTCTCATTGAGCAGCTTGAAAATAAAAATGTGATGTCTGTCAAAGACAGATTTTTAGGAGTTTCTCAAACCAATTTCATACAATTAGCTCAGCATAAGAAGGGCACTCAGTGGGGGGAGATATTCAAACTGTTCTGTCCAAAGGAACACCCCTCAGAACAACCATCCAGAGCGTTCACACCACCCCAACCTCGCTCTGCACTCGAGGCAAGGCCAACCTTCTCCCTTGTGAACTCACTCCAAGACTGAGGCTCCAGCACTGCTCCTGGAGACACAAAACTGGCAACGTACCTCGGGGAACAATCCCTAGAGCAGCACTTGCAAGGAATAATGTCCTCCTTAGGTGCTCACCAGTGAAGGTTTCACTCACACTGTTGATCCTGTTAAGCCCCACCACTGCCTGATTTAGGACTAAACATAAGACTAATCAATCTCTTTTGAAGAGACTCTCAGATCAGTTATCCCTAAGAAAGCATCATCCAAAGACCATTACTATTTGTGATCAACCTTTGATAAAAACAGGAGGGAGCTGTTAACACTAGAGAGTAGTTTTCTGTTCTTCTCAAGCTCTTTCTACACTTTTCTTCTAACACAAAGAATTACTATGAGTGGCCACAGAGCAATCTGATGTGGGCAGCTACCCCTACACCACATCAGCCTCTGATGCTAGATAAAACAAATTTTCTTCTTTAGCACAGCCCTCAAGCTTGTGTAAGGGCTGAATTTGATTCTGGCCCTTCTCCCAGAAGAAGAATGTGCTGCTTCCAGTGAGACCTAGAATATCGTGGTCCACAATCTCTGAAGAGGGAGCTCTCATGCTACTTCTGTACCTGGAACTACAAAGAAAACATCTGTAACAGGCCTCTCTTTAAGAGATTCCAAGTGTCACCTTCAGATGAAGTTGAGTAAGTCTGCATGTGCAATCTTGGTACTTTTATTCACTTGATAAATCACTGTGAGATTAAACAGATACAGGCAATATGCATTCATTATATCTACAATAGCCACAGGATCCAAACCTCTTTCCAGGATGCTTTGCCAAACCTGAAAATCTTTTGAAACAAGCAAAACAACAATCCATATGCTTATCAGCAAGTTTGATCTTGCAGGAAGAACAGGTGCACTGAAGAGAAAAACAAAACATCAGTGACTAATGTCATAACGCAGCTTACATAAATATAACATTACATAATAAACACACACACATATATACAGGTGCATTTTGAGTTTTCCAATACAAATGATTTCCAGTTTCAGACCTGACAGAAAAGGAGATGGCTTACCCAGAGCGACGCTTTCCTCCTCTGGAAGGCATGGATCCTGCCATCCTCACTTGTCCACTCGCCATTGGAGCCACTGGCAAGGCCACCGAGCCTGGAATATCTGATGCCATTTCTGTAGGGCAGAGGTAGGGGAAGAGGTGGGGGAAATCCCTTAATCCATTACCTTCAATGAGAAACCTCTGCTGACAACATTAGAGACAGGCCCTTCCCAAAACAAACAGAGAAAGCTTTCCTTTCTATTTCTGAGGAAAAGTAAAGCTCTCCTACCAAAACCCAGCAGATTGACAGATCCTTTACAAAAAGCCCAGCTAGGTCAACAGACATTATAGTGCCTGGGAGACAGAGAGAATTGCAGGCAGGTATCTCTGTAATTCCACCGACCTAATGGTTCTCATTTTAAGTCTCAAAGAAGCTGCCAGAAGAAGGCCAACAACCTTCTGCAACAGTTAAAAGTGCCTTGTACAGAAATGCAGAGCTGAATTCCCAAGGCAAATGAAGCTGCAGATCATGGTACCAAGAAAAATAAAAGTCCAAAACTCAGTCTGTCAGAGAGGCCAAGAGTTGAGAGCAGAGATGAATTATCAGGTGATACTGGTTTCTATTATTTTTATTCTGGAGGCATTCAGAGGGCCAGGCTGAACTTGGAAGAGCTCAAAGGGTTCCTGCATTTCTGTGTGGCGTCTTGCAGAGCAGAACTGAGCCCAGATTCCAGGCTGATATTCATCCCTCTGCCAGGGCTCAAGGTACAGCCACAGGTTTAATCAAACCTCAAAACTTTGACATGAGAAATTACAAAATTCACCTTATGCAATGGTTTTCAGACTGCTAATGGCAGGTACTTCTAAAGTCTATTAATAACAGTTCTTTACACTTCAAAAATGCAAAGAGGAATATAACATATTTATACCCTTTTCTTCTACCCCATTATTAAGCAGAGTTTAAGGATTAAGAATGTTTTTCCTCTGTATAACTCTTATAAACTATATGAGCAATTAAAACTTTTTTCAAATGCACATATACTTTATTCACTCTGGAGGAAAAATCTACAGTCAAAACATTTAATTATCTTGAAAGAAAATGCATCTTCCTTCCAACTTAAAAAAAAAAAAAAACAACTTGGCAAGGTATCTGGAGCTACAGCTAAATATAATTACTAATGGAAAGCAAATCTGTTTAAAAAATCTTGCTATTTTTTCCCCAACAGATAAGTATGAAATAACTTCAATTATGGAAACAGGAATCCATGTTCTTTCATTATGTCTGGAGAGCACTTCCATCTCTGCCACACTTTATACACATCCATTATGCAACATTATGCATTTCAAATAATAACATTTTATCTGTTCACTGATTTCATGGATTTCTTCTAGTACATTTAGTTTTATTAACTCCTTTTCAACTAAAAAGCAACAGAGCAATCCAGTTTTTTTTAACAAAGTCTGCAAGGCCAAACAATGAGACTTCTGCCTACACTCCCACAGCACAGAAAGTTCCACAGTGGCTAAAGCTGCAGCTACGTGGAAACACAACATTAATGCACATTAGCATACCTCCAGACAAATAAAAGCATCAGCATGCAAACAACTGGTAAATCACTATTTCCAGAACAAGTACCCTTAGCTGTCTCATGCCCATAATTCACTCAGAACATTCAAACTCATCTCTCACGGACAGAACCGAAGGTCATTTTGAAATGCTCTGCTCACTCACTTATTAAAGCAGATGGTGAAAACCATAATAAATCTACCTGCAAAGTGTCCCCATCACTCAGAAACACATCTCAGTATAGATCATCAAGGAGAACAGGTTTTTTTTAAAGCAGGAACTGTAATACAATTTCAGATCATCTCTGAGCAGTATTTTAAGAGTAAGAACAAGACTGTATTGTGGTGAGAAACTTGTAACCTCATTTTCCTCAATCTAAAGCAAAGATGATAAAAAAAACCACGCCAAGGGTTGTATTCATCTACTTTTAGAAGTCCAAAAGCCAAAACTAACTGTTTAAGGTAACTTCACAGCTCACCAAAAGAAGGAAACAAAGATTCCTTGCTCTTCTTTATGCATTCCAGGCTTAGAGGTGCATCCAAAACAGGCTGAGCAAGCCTCTTTCTGTAGAGCTCTTGCTCTCACCCCAGACAAGTCAGGGAGACCTAGACAGATAGTTTTGATCATTGTCCAATTTAGGAGGTTGTGGATAGGCAGAATGAGTTGTTTTTCTGCACTTACATTCAGTCTTACATGTATGAAAATATAAGAGGCAAGGGCAGCTATCAAGATTCAAGTAGGAACGACAAACACAACTGTGTATTTTCATAAGGAGGGAAAAAAAGGTAAAAGGAATGGCCAAACCAGAAGTTCAGTTATGTCAGTGTCCAAAAACACATGAAAGAAAACATTTTACAACAAATGGATCATCTATCATGGTATAAGCTAAAGAATTGCTGTGTAGATATCTTGATTCTACAGAATTGCACATCAAATACAGTGCAATACAGAAAGCAACTTCTTAGACAAACCAACCTTCAGATATGTCTTCACAGTCCTGGGAGAATGAAACCAAGGTCATTGTGCTGACTGCTCTAGCAGGAGATCTTCAAAAATTTCCATTTCCAAGAAGAAAAAAAAATTAATCAGGGGACGCATTGACACTCATCCACATGAAAGCTCAGAGGGAGGAAAGGCTCAGGCCCTTCAAATCACAAGACTTTCCATTCTGCAGCAGTGTGGTGAAGTTGTGACAGATCTGCACATGTATCAGTGTGTCAGACCCAATTCACCCTTCCATTTCAGAGCTTCCCACGGCAGAGACATCACCCACAGTGTGAGCTACTGCAGCTCTCGGGAGGTGCTCGAGGTGCACATACACTGCTGACAGAAGTGTCAGCTGGCCAGGCTCTCTCTCCTGACACAACAGAATTAAGAGTTCTGCAGATGGAGAAACCGAGAGGCTTTGGCCTCTTTCAAGCCACACACAAAGAAAGCAGCTCCAAGGGAACGGCAGCACGGAGCACAGAACACCCTGAACCCGACCCAGGCAGGGCAGCAGCGGAGTCCTCACACACCGTCCTGGTGTACCAGCACTGACACCAGAGCACTACAGCAGGACTTCAGGGACAGAGATGACAAAGTGACCTCAGTGCTCAGCTGCAGCCAGCTGGGTGTCAGGAGCTCTATCCAAGCTGTGCAGAAATGTAAACAATGGATTGTGGCTGTAAAAACTTCAAGAGCTGAAGGCCGCAAGAACATCTGGATAGAAGAAGGAATGGATCTCAACTGCTCCTCAAATTACTTTCATCTCTACTCATTCATGAGAATATAAAAAAGAAGCAGATTTTGATGATATTTTTACATTTATAAAATATGCCTGGTGAGAAAAGTAAAAACATTGACATGTTATCTCAAGAATGAGGGTCAACCTGGGAAGGCAGAGCCAAAAGCAAAATCTGATGGAACAATCAGCTGCTTCTCTGACTAAACATCTGTGAAGTTACCTGCCTATGTATGCTCTGGAAAGAAAACAAGAGAGAGAAGAAAAGATGGCACTCATAGACTGGAATCTCAGATACAAATACTGTGGAAGAGAAGCATTCCAAGGAGCCTATTAGCACAAATAAAACAAAAAAAAGGAGCATGCTTCAGACACAGACCAAAAGGAAAAAATAACATAAGAAAGTCTTAAGAGTAGCTCACAATTCTGTGGAGTTACATAAATTTAGGGCAGTCCCAGTCACTCTGTTGGAGCATAAATTAGTATGGAAGCCCAGACCTGCAGTATCAAGTTGGTTACAGATATATTTTAAAAACAAACAAATAAAAACTACAACAAAAAACACATGCTGAATCAACAATCATAAAGATCATGTTTTCAAGCTTATCTAAACCCGTGTCCAGATACACATTAACACTGATGTTCACAGAAGTGTCTCAGCAGCAACTAGTGTTGGGAAACAAGGTGTTCTCTTTCCGAGATTCAATGTTCAAAGAGTGGACTTCGTTCTGCCAACGGAAATAAAACAAGTGTTGCTTACTCTACCCAAAATTAAAACACAAACAGAAGGGTACAATTCTCAGGAGGCGAAACAAGGTCAAGCTGAACATTCATGAAAATCATCTGTAACCATCAAGGCAGAATTTGGAACAAATTTCTTTAAAGTGTTTAAAAGGTGCTTCTTAGTGTCAAATATGAATAATTTTTTTGCTGAAAAAATGCGTGCAGTATTTCATTCAGAGGTCAGAGAGTTCCTAGAGATCTGCCAAAGAACACAGAAATGTTATTAGAACAAAACCCAGCACAACACTCACAATCTTTAGTGAGCATTCCTGCAGCTGGACAACACTTAACAGCTCTTGTCTTATCACTGTCATGTCTGCAAGCAGGCCAGATCCTGCCACTAATATTTATGTTCATCCTAGGGATCCCTGAGAAGCCACATTAATCCAGGAACAATGTAACAGCAGAATTAGTCCCTCCATTTCTGTCCAGACTCTATTTCACTGCTGAACATTCCAAGTTTGCACTTTACTTCAGTAAAGGTCAAGCCACATTTAAGTCAACCCCAAAATATTCACGGATGTTTCTGAAATAAAAGATAATCTGCAAACGCACATTAAAATACTGGGATAAAATCCAGGGATTTATTCCCCAAAAATCCATGCTCATCTCAAACTGTTACATAGATCTGCAAAAGAAATAGTTAGTGTGCACTTCACAAAGCAAAGCACAAAGAACAAGCTAAATGTTGCACAAGGGTACCATGAAAGTGTATGAGAACCCCAGTCTGAGCAAGAACTAGTGAAAAGTGCAGCCTGCCAGGATGAACCTGGACTTCTCCTTTTTGCTAAGGAATTACTAAACCACAGCTCTCAAGCCCAAACTTTAAATCTTGAGCCTCACCCCAGATCCACTGCCTGAAAAGCAGCTCTGTCTTGTCTCTGACACAGATTTGTGACTTGCTGAGGTATCCCCTAGAGAAGGGCAGCTCTTTGGCCAGGTGTCCCCACAGGGAGCATCACACAGCTCTGGAGATGGTGGCCCCTGCTCTGCTCCTCTCCACAAACCACAGCCATGCATCCTGCTGGGAAGCTTTGAAATGCTGTGCATGACAAGACTTTCTAAGTCTATCTTACAAAAGCTCCTGTTAATTACACTATTTTCAGCCACTCCAGCTATACTGCCCTTGCCTAAACACAGCAGACACGGACAGGGCCAGGTCTAAACCCAAAGTTTACTGGAGAAATGGCTTTGCTGACTCCCAGAGACTTTGAATCCCTGACATCAGCTGTGAGGACCAGTTCCAGGTTTGTTATTCTGTGTCAGGTACCACCGAGCATGCTCTCCACAGGGCTCCTTTATCCTTCAGCATCTACTGGAATAAACACGGCTGGAGTCAGATACCAACATCTGAATAAACAAGAGGAAATTCTACTTTTATCAATAAAATGCGACAAATTTCCAGCCACTAATCCATAGAATGGCTGAGATGTCAATCACTCCAAGTAAATGTGGATCTAAGGCTAAACACAGAATTACAAACGTGCCCAATCCCATCAGCAGCATCGTACACAGCGATTTCAGAATGTTCTTCTAAATATTCTAAGAAAGCAGATTTCAAAAACTTCTTTAGGAACTGTATTTTTCATTACCCTGAAGTCATACGGGAGTTAGATGCATCTCAGCTAAATGGTTTTGATTGCAGTCAATTGCAAGGGGGATTTTCTGCCTAGCACAGAGACATTTAAGAATAAACTATATCATAGCTCTTACTTTAGAATATGCCAACAAAAATATGAAGCCATCATGTAGTCAAAAATATTTCACAGAAACACTAACGCTAAAAATCTAGCTGTATATTTAGTCATTGCTTTTACGTATTAACTACAGAGATTATAAAACAGAGCTCACTCTCAAAGAATATTAAAAAAACCCAAATGCTTTCATTGTTCCTGATAACTCTGTTAATACTGTTTTACTTGCATTCCACTGCCAGACACTTTAAATAGACTCCACATCAAAAACATCTACTGTACAGAGAGGATATGCAGAAAAGCAAAAACATTCCTTGCCACGCTCTCGACAGAATTACGATTACAAATAAATCACAACATATAAGAAATCCCACCTTCAAGGAAGACTCTTACAAAGACGCTGTTTCTTTGCTGTGAACAAAACCTTCTGGAAGAGAAATTTTATCCGCATATAAGAAGAGTCAGAAACCTCTGGGAAGAAATGTAGCAGCATTGGTATTCTGCTCAGAAAATGTCATCACAGATCTGTTTACCTTAACTGTGGACCATGATTCAGCCGGTGACAACCGTCTTGCATACTGATCAATTTATTTGCAGCAAAATTACTAACATTTTCTACTTTAACCATTTAGGTTCTGGAAAGAGCTACTAAGACAGGAATAATATAAAAATCCTAATCAGCTAAAAACTTTCCCCTCCACCATAATGCCCTGTGCTTTGGGGTGTGAAGGGGGCCCACCCCTAACCTTTAAGATAAATTAGGGCATATGGTGAGCAGTTACTAGAGAAACATTCTCTTTTTCAAAATGAAGATCAGAGCTTTATCATCTGCCTGCATCACAGGTGAATGCTAAGCATATTCAAAGGTGGGGGGGAGAGATGAGATTGAGCTGCTCAGTTGAAGAGGCACTGTCAGTTCAGCAGAGACTGGGACCAAGCATTTAAGACAGTGGCCTAACTGGTGTTCCAGAGGCCAAACCCAGTTTCACCTCGCTCCCTGCCTTCTCTGCTGTGACTGCAGGAGATGCCTGAGTCAGGGACACACCTAAGAGGAACCTGCCATATGCCCCACCAGCAGACTGGAAGAGCAAGTTTTGAAGTCAAAGAGGCGAAACCCTCTACAGTGCCTCCACACTTGACTGTTGTGTTCACACAAGCCATCCACGTGGGATGTCCTGAGACCTCACTGCAACCCACACCCTTTCGTGTGCCCCACAGCCCAACAACACCACCTGGATGTGCAAAAGAAGGTGGGATGATGACAAAGAATTAGAACTAAACTGTGACATAAGAACTTTTGGTCTGCTTTAGGAGACTCCTTGCTGCAAGTGCTCAGCTTGAGGGACAATGTGAGACCAACCACTGCAGGATGAGCAGCCAACACTAAAAAACAGCATCCTCTGAAGCATCCAAAATTAGACATGCCATGCAGGAACGACAATACTCAAAAACCCCACTGTGGAAACATCAATCTTATGATCTGCAAAACCAAAAAATTATTTCATATGTTACTAGGTGATTTTGAATATTATTTTGATAGTACTTCTTATTTTAATTTCCTATTTTCATGTTAATCACCTTATTCATTCCAGTCATGCTGGTAATTCCATTCATCCATATCTACCCTGTGGTCAAGGCACTAAAATTTCCAGAGACATCGTGGAGTAAGGAAAGGATGTGGACCACATTCATACTCACTGCCTAAATGACCAACACAACCCATATAATTAAATAAACTCAGAATGCTCTTTAGTACAATCCAGAAGAAGACCGGAGTCACACCTCTGCACCTACTGCAGAGAATGTTACAGACTAAAAACTAAACTTGAAGCACAAGACAGAAGAGGTACTTGGCTACTTAAAGTTAGGCTGGGAAGAAGGGAAAGGGCAGCTGCTTCTTCATTCCTCCTGTCTTCCTGACAAATGACATGGCACCTTATGCCCCTGCATTTTTCCCAGGCTATTTTTCCACTTCTTATTCCTAATTCCATGCTACCTCTTCTTGACCTATTCAGCCTCGGAATGAGGTGAACCATTTCTTGTACTCTCTTTAATAAGCCAATGCATCCAACTGCTGACAAGTCCTGCCAAACTATGACCATTTCCCTCAAAAGAGGTTGCTGAAATTCAAAACAGGGAGCAAAGGTTAAAAAGGAAGCCTTAATGGCTCCTGTTCTGAAAGCATGTCTCTAGTCTTGGAAAACAATAAACCCTCTCAGAATTAAAACAAGGCTTGTATCTGCACTACAGAATGAACATGAAAACTGACCTGAACCTAAGCACCTGGCCTGCCTCTAAAATTTGATAATCTTTCCCCTTGCAGAAGTGGGGCTTTGACTCAAGCAGAGGAGCACCCAGGTCTCCACCATGATTATGACGGACTGACGCATTAGAAGAAAAGTTCTTCTTACATCCAAAGTCTGGAAGCACATGAAGGAGGGGCCAGAAGCAAATCCAAGAACCTGGGGTAGACTCACATTGATAACACAACCTGAGCCTCCAACACTTGGCAAATGTCTCAGATATAAATAGTTACAAGTGGGAAAGTGCACATGCAAATTGGGCAGGGAAGTAGGGCAGCTACTGCAAAAGACCAGTTTACAGAGAGGATGAAAATCTGACTTTGAAAGGCTGCTTCAGGATTGGTGTAAACATCATTAAAAGAAGAGAGGCAGGTGCTTAGCTTACATGAAGGGTCACAGTAAAACAGCAGACAACAGCAGCAGGACCATTTAAGGTGTTTGAATGTGACCCTACCTGGTCTTCAACAACTACAGACATGATAATGCAATCATACAAAATAATTCCACACTTAACTGTCTCTGCATTCATTTGCCCTGGTTTTATTGCCATTATTTTGGCTGATATCACTGACATGTGGCAAAAGTACCAAGCAAATCACCAGAAAACAAAGCTCCCCAAACTATGCATCATTTCCATGTGAAATGAATGGTTCTTCTCTCTCCTCCTCTGACATTTTGTATTTGCCAAAAGTAACTGCATAATTATAAGTTATGTGCAAGAAACAGAAGGTAACATTCAGTGTTATTTTCTATACTTTTTACTGAGCATCAGACCTAGCAAATAGCATATATGGCTGTTCTGTTATGTACAACTGCCCACAGCTGACCCATTAATGAACTCACAAAAACTGTGCAAGCACACGCCCAGCCTGGGCAAACAAACATGAGGAAAAAATAATAAACTCTAAGGACTTTCTTTCAAGTTTCTCAGAGACAGATCATGCTCAGTCCATTAATTCTTCATTTAACAAGTCTATTTCATTTACCTTGTTTTGGTTGGCATTCAATTAGAAATTCATGTACAGGACAATTTTTTCCCTTTTTAAAACAGAACACTTGCTGTATTTCATCCAGTAAAACATCAGGAGGTAAAGTGGAAGCTGCAAGACCAGCTAAAGCTACACTAAAGCCAGGCACAATAATCCTGAATTAGGCAAAGCACCTGCATATAGCCCTGTCCACAGGATTATCACTAATTGTTAAAAGGGCCTGGTAAAATTTGTTGCTTAGTAAATATGTGAAGAGAACAAATTGAGAGTTACCTGGTAGGCAAGTGCAAGTTAAAAAAAAATAACCCACATGACCATACTATCAGCTTTGCTATGATCTCAGTTATGGATGTGTTTGGTCATATCCGCCTCTACGTTCTTAATATTTATTGAGATTGTACTTCTGTCTACACAGAAAGAAAAGCCCTCTCACCCAACCACTCCTCATCTCCTGCCCTGCACAGCATCCCATTTTTGCTGGCTGCTCTCATGACTACATATATATACACACACATACATACATATATACATATATACACTGAGATATGGATATATGTACACACATACATACATCTATATGTATACACATACACACACACACACACATATCTATAAAAACCAGAAGAGTTAAGCCTGGATTCCTTCTCCCACTGCATTGCATGTGCCCTCCTGGGAGTCACCCCAAGCCAGTGCACTCCTCGAAGGCAATGTCAACGTGTTCCAGCCACTGTCACACTATCCCACAACCTCAGTATTTTTGCCAAGCTCTCCTGACCAATCACAACCATCTCTGGATGCCCCAAACCCCCAACAGTGGGCATCTGTGGATGCCAAAAAACTATATAGGTTTTATGTAGAGCCTATCCAAGACTGTGGAAAAGAAATTCACTGGGCTCTACGAATCAAACATCCCTGGCTGGCAGGAGGGTGGGACAATAGCCAGGGGAAGCACCACACATGCTTGCTCTGATTTTATACTCCTTCAAGCATCTGCTTTTGGTCAGTGCTAGAAAAGACATGCTGGGCTTAAAAAATTTTACTTTCAGGACAAGACAGCATGTTTTTACATCAGGAGCTGCAGAAGTAGCATTTCTTAAGTGTGTTTCTTCTACAAAGGTAAGAAAGACAGGAAATTAGCCAATTATCTCTACTACTTTATTTCACTAACAATGAAATCAAGCATTTTCCATTGTATGCCCTTGCTCTGGATCACTGATTATTGGTTTTATACCATCACTGCTATTTGTTCTTCCCTAAACTCATTTTGTTTCCTTTCCTTCTTCTATAATCGTCAAAAAATAATTGCAAGCAAATTTCCTTTTACAAATTCCTATGTAACTGTTTTATGATAAAGAAATAATAACAGTAGTAACTGTTATTAATAATTAATGAATAACTGCTCAATAGTTTATCTGCACTATATCACCATTTGAGGCTTCATTTTTGTTCATTCATCTTCAAACTATTTATTTTAAAATAATATTTCCACGATCTTCTATCAAATAGTCTGGCTTCTTACTATCTATCTAACAATTATTTTCCAGCAACAGAAGCTAGTTTAGATTTCAAGCATTTTCAGTGCTTGATCACAAATCTATTTTGTTCATGTACAAGTTCAACTGTCAGTTTGTGGAAATTATTTTGAAGCTGCTATTAAAATACTTGCAATGGTACACATAAGAAAAAAACTCACTGAGATCAATACCGTGGCTCTCCAGAGCTTACATCAAAACAAGATGACAGTGCTCTAAACTCCTATCAACTACATAAAACATAGTCAATAGCTGTATAAATGCAAAGAAATAAAGCTAATTGGTAATAAATCTGTCCAGAACATTCACCAAAATGGATTTTAACTAAATGCAGATCAGGGGCAGCCTAGCTTTCCCAGAAATTCGGTGTCTTCTCTCAACTATTTCATTTTTTCCTCCAACCAGAAATGCACAGAATTCACATGAAAGTCATTGCCAACATCACTTGTGCATATTTTCTGTTAATTACAGAAGAAATCAGCTAGAAGATTTCATGAGCATGAGAGGCAGTATTTATGACCATAACTTTTGGTTCACATTCAAAGCAATTTGACAACATATGTCTTAAATAACGAGCAGAAACGTTCAAGTGAATTAATAAGTTATTGGTCTCCTCTTATAATTGTTTCATAAAAATATTCTTATACCTCATTTTCACTGAGCATTGTTGTAAGTTCACAGGTGCAAGTAATTATATAATTTATCTTAAATGCAGAAATTTGAAAATGGAAGACCACGAAGGCTTTGTACATCCTCTTTCTGAGGAAGTGGTGACTGTCAAACTCCATCCCACCAAACCCAGCACCACTGCTCTGGTGGTGGCCCAAGAGCTGCCCTGCAAGCCACACCGTGGTCACACACTGAGGTCTTTCTGGCATTCCCACCACACCAGACTGAGACATTCACCCCCCGTCAGGTGCAGAAATCTTGGGAGCAACACAGCCTAACAACAAAGGTGTAAAATGTGGACCACTCTGATTCAAATTATTCACTGAAAATTACTGACTCATGTCCTTGAAATGCCTTTATTATTTATTACAAAGATTTTTAAGTGTGCCTCAGAAGGGTCTGTTAATTTTAAATTTCATTCAGAACAGCAACTTGCATTACCAAATACTTAATTATCAGTAAATTTACAGTGTCCTTGGGCACTGTTGGGTAATCAGAATGCTATTGTTTTCATTAAACAGCATTCTATTGATAGCACTAATGACTTCAGTTCTGCCTGATCAACAAGCAAATGATGCTTATTTGATGTTATGATAATTAATTGGCCTTTCAGGTGTTTTCACACCCCAATTCATTACTAAGAATTTTTATGTGAAACACCTTAAAAAGAATATCAGTATTTGTCAAAAACACATTCTAAAAATAGGGTGTGGTTTAGTACTTCTTTCTTTTCTCACGATTTCTAATACAATATTCTCTGCCTAAAAACTGCAGGGGAAAAACCCCACATTTAACTCCTTCCAAAAACCCAGCCTGAGCACTGTAAATACTCAGTTCATTTTATGCCTGTCTGAAATTCCTTCAAGTCAAAGGAGATTTTCTGATTAAAATTTATTTTATTTTTTTTCTCTAAAGACTGAAGAAAACAGCCAACCTCACTTTCCCACAGTGGCAAGAAGGATCAGTGAATATGACTCAAACAGGGCGTACAAGTGATCAGGCTGCTCGTGTACTCCAGCCATTACTTCTCAAACTCCTCGCCCAGTTTACAAAATACTGTAGTCCAGCCTTCAGACCATGGAAGAGGGCTATGGATAAGAAAATTCCAGATGCAAATTGAATCTTGAAAAGCCACATGAGAAGAATGCACCAGTGTCCCCACAATGATCACCTGGCACCAATCTGGATGTGTTCAGTTTAACCTCCCAACAAGGACAACCTTCAGAACATCTTCTGATGTCTTAACTGATCTGATACACCAACCCACATTAGCAGTTACCTTTCTTTTCGCAGATGAGTTTCCCAAATCCTGAATTTTTTCTGCAAGCAACAAACCCACAACATTTCAAATAAAGGTCTTAGTGATTTTTTTTGCTTTTCACTGTCCCTTCACTTCACTATAAATTTTTTAGAACATTCTTCCTTTTAGGTAATTTCACATATCTTTCATGTCTGACAATAACAAAAAAAAAAAAAAAAAAAAAGAAAGATGTTCACAGGCTTTTGGGTGCTCAAAACTGCATTTGCTGTTGTTGTTGTTACTTTCTAGAATTTTTCGTTCCTACAAATATTCCAAATGGCACATCCCAATGTTATGGCATAAGGGAAACCTTCATAGGCATGCAGAAAATACAAAACACTACAAAGCTCTGCTGCAGAATATTCCTTAGTGTTACTTTAAGTTTCCTACACTCCCAAGAATTTGTCATGAATTTTTGTACACTTTTTTTCTGCTTAACTTCTACCCAGAGCTACTTCCTGAACATATTTCATAAAACTGAATATCACACTTTCTTTTTAAAATCACCAGTTTTAACACAAGAGAAAATGCTGTTTCCAGGTGGGCTGTGCTAGACTTTCCAAAGTGCTTCGCAGTAATAGCCATGCTCTTACTTGCTTTTTCAGAATTACAGAATACAAGATTTGCTGGATGTTCTACCAGTGAAGCACCAAACAACAACAAAAAAGCATATAGCAACAAAGCATTATTTTTCTATGTCCCCATATTCACATTAAACATGATTTGACATCCATTACAAGCCACTTGTTCCCAAAAGCATACAGACAGCTCTGTGCATATATCAAATGCAGAAGTGAAGAATGATACTGAAAAAACCCTCACTGTAAACAAACTGGATGTTTGTCAAAAAACAAGCTGATTGTTTGTCTGCAAATATTGACCAAAGTAAGGTTTTAGCTTTGCTATTTGCTGACTGAAGAGCAGCACAGGCAAGTACACAGGACACACAAGATTATCTGAATTCCAAACCTGGCAATCTGGTTCCAGCTACTACAGGGACTCAACACAACAAAGCAAACAACCAGCAGCAGCCACATGCATTTACCAATAAATCACTACAAATACTTTATCCTTACATTTCAACATTAGAAAGAATCGTGATTTCATTTCTGAAAATGTATTTACTTCCAGGGACAGCTCATTGATTTGATTGAAAGAGCAGTTTGAGTTAACCCAGTAACCAAATACCCCCATATAACACATTTTCCTACTTTTTAAATTTAACTTGCAAATGCACAATGAACACTTGAAAACTATCTCATAATTTTCACTCAGTGCAACTGTGTTTTTCATACAGTTTGATCATCTATTTGGCGTATGAAGCAATGTACATTTTGCTCTCAATCTCAATACAAACTGTAACTGGATAAGAATAAACTAATGCATTTTCAAAGGCAAATTTAAGTGTCAAAAGCAACCATGAGACAACAAGATATAAGTTGTAAAACCTATATTAATACTTTAAAGCCAGGTGGATTGTTGCTAGTTCAGCACTGAAATAACTATCTATCAGATGTATATTCTGCCAAGACACTTAAAAAGCACATTATCCAAATATCCTACCTACTCTGTAAAGAAAATAGAAATTAATGGTTATTTATGTGCCTGGAATAACTAATAATGGCTGTTTCCAGAGAGAAATAAACTGTACATTTTCCTTTTCTCTCTCTGTTTCTTCCCAAAGGAAGGAAATTTTTTTTGCTAAACCAACATAAATGTGGTAGAAATAAAAGTCTATTAATAAAACATCATCAATTAGTACATCACAATGAAACACATTCTCTGCTTGTCCCAGCATAGGCATCTTACAAATAAGTCATTTTTACAATTGACACATCTGAAAAAAAAAAACCTCAAATTACGCAGCCTTACAAACAGGACTCACAAACTGGTGGTAAGATAAATGAAAACAAAAGTCAGATGACTTAATTGTGGCATGTGAATGTTATTTGTCAGTGATTCAGTAGGAAGCCTGTAGTAAACTTGAACCCTGTCCAGGGCCAGTACCACGAGCTGCCTTCTTGCCCTGGTGAGTTCTCAGACGTGGGGCAGCCAGCCAGTGATCCATGAGAGATGGGGCAGCCAGCGTGCAGCAGCCAGGAATTCTCCTGCACAGAGACAATTTACTGGTCTCTGCAATTCTTATTCATAATTACCACACTCATTTTAAATTTAACAATGATGAAAGAGTATTTTGTCCTTAGGACCATCCTGAAAAACCAAGAGAGGGGCGTAGGTGGAACACAATGAACCCCAGAGCAGAACTTGGATACACCATCACTGACCTCCACACGCAGCACTCAGAGATGGAGCCAAGGCTCTTCAACCCTGCACCACTCACCCCATGCATGCCCTTCCTAGAGCAAAGGGAGGATTGGCATGCTGCCTGTGTCTCACCCAGCTCTGCCAAGGGCAGAAAGGCTTTTGCACATCAGTAGCTGAGGCAGAACCAATTCCTTAATGTCATATCAATCTTTTCATCAGTCGTCAGATACCACTTTAGAGAAGGAATAAAGAGGCATGTGCCAGCTATGAGACTAATGAATAGCTTTCCTCCAGCAAACATAATTCAGCATGAACTCCACGTTACTGTTCTTCCCACCCACTCACACATCTCCAGCTGATAGTACTCAACCAAAATGCCAACAAGTAAAACCACACACCTTTTAATTCAGCTACTGTACACCAGCACTAAGATTCCATTCCACAGCGCCATCCTACAGCTAACTAACCTCAAACATTATTTACATATTTAAGTGCCTCCTTTTTTAAAAAACATGCATGGAACTTGGAGGGAGAAACACAGGTGACAAAAGGGAACACTTTAGAGAGCAAAGATACTGAGACTGGCAGCTTCCCCTAAAACATTAAAGACCATTATAAGTCTCAGTCCCATTAATAGTTCAGAACCAAAGAGCTCTGAAGCAGGAGGAGAACACCACTTAAACAAAGTATGATTAAGTCTTGAGTCAGGAATCAGTTAGGAAATGTATAATGTTAGCTCATCTGAAAAGTGAAAAAGTATCAAGATATATTTAAGCAAAAGACTAATACATCTCAGAAAGGCACCACATGTTCATTGAGTGTATCAGAAACAGCTCAGAGAGTACAGAAAGTCCAGGAACACTTGGATTTTACTTAGGAGAAAAACAACCCAACATCTGTGATCACTCAAGAACCAAGTCTCAAGTATAAATAAACTACAAGGAGCCCAAAGACTCATATATACCCAAGTACTTCACAGTGATCATCAGCAACAAAGAAGGAAGAAAATTCTCTACTGCTGTCTTATTCTGTAAGCATACATAATGGAAATTTTATACTTAATTTTAAAGGGTCTGTAATGGGCTATTTTTGGTAGAGGTTCCATGTAGTCTGATCTAGAACATCTTGTTGTTATTGAGAATCCAGTTTCAGAGAAATAATTTCACTTGGACCAACCCTAACCCACAAATAGCAAAGAATCCACAGAGACATTACACATTTTTAAGAACTTTTTTCAGAAAACTGGGAAATTTGGATTCTGTAGGCCTCAACACTTGGCATTTGGGGAAGATTGTTATGTTCACTTAAGACATTCTTAATTCCAGCAGTCCACTGCCCCCTTTGCTGGAAAGTATTCTTATTTTCCAGTCCTCATAAGAGTTTGAAAATGCTCCTATGCTTTTCTTAGTGATGGTTCATTTACTTTAATGTCAACAATGAAAATGCATATTTCAAACCTTCACTAGTAAGGAAAAATACACTGCAACTGCTGTTCCCACAAACCTTATTGCACGCCAAGTACATTTACTTTTTCTTTTTTTCCCTTAAACCATAAATATTTTAGATGAAAACATAAAAAAACTTAGCAGATGAACTCTTATCTCTGAAACACTGAAATCCTGACATAGCTCCAATAATTTGCCATTATATTCCTACACTGAAAATCTCATTACAATAAAAGGAAGTTTTAATTACACAGCCTTGTTTTCTACTCATCAAACCACTACTTATTACAGAAAGTGCAAAACATTTTCAGGGTGAGACCAGGGTACCTCTTCAAGATGTTTAACAAAAATAAATTAAATCCAAGGAAAACACTGGTGTCCCATACACTGTGACAGGAAGAGGACTCACAGGAGTATTCAACAGACCAACCACAGGGCACCCTCCATGGACTGATGCTAAATGAGCCACCTGTCAGTGACTGGGAACACAAGAATTTATCATTCCAAAGGAAGCTTTCCCAGCTATCACTACTTTAAGTGTTTAAAGCTGTGCTCAAAACTGAGCTAGGAACTTTGCTAGCAACTTCACTGGACGCAACACAATGGAAACCCAGCTCAGCCATGGCCTGGCAGTACTAACAGCAATGCCATTTTTAATCCATGAAAGGACGAAACATGATGCAGAGGGCAGTGACACACAGTAGCTAGTGCTTTTTAATAGCTGATTTTATGTCTACAATCCACTTCCCACAGCCACTGTTACAATCAGCACCTCATTTCAGGGGCTGGCTTCTGCCACCTGTGAGGGTCACTGTGTGCTGGGCTGATTAATCACTTTCCATGGGGCAGCAGCTCAGTAAATTAGAGTACCAGCCTCACACTCATAGGCTGGTCACAGCTAACTTGCCTCATAACTTTAGCAGCCTGGCCCTCATCAGGACACTACTGGATGACCTGCAAACATATCAGACACAGCTTGATTTTACTTATTGCAATAGTAAATAGCATGGGGAGACTGGGGATGCACTCTGCAAAGCACAATCCAGAAAACAATCTCTGTCCTCAAAAGAGTTTAACAGTAAATTGAATAAAATCTGATACTACTGCCATGATCTATTCACAAGTCATTTTAACTCTTCTTGCATTCAACATAATTAGTTCTATCCCAAGTTCTAAAAGCATTTCCAGTTCAGTTCGAATTTTCCACCCAGATATTACAAGCAATACAGTTTTAAAATATATGCATTTCAAGGGCATTTAACAGCACCCAGATGTTCACCTACCTTCACTAATAGAAACAGCCAGCAGTAACAAGTTCCTGAAATTATCTACTTGCACGGAATGGTGTTCTGGGTTAGTACTGGGAAAGCATTAGAGATCATTTTTCAAAATCAGGCCTGCAAGTTTCTCAGGCACGCAGGTTCCTTTGCTTTTACCTCTGAGGAATACAAATATGCAGTGTTTTTGTTCTTTGCAGCTCAGTGATTTACTGGCATGCCTCTTCCCATAAAATATTTGCATATATCAGAGAGTCAAACTGTTCTGATACATTCTGTGTTTGCCAGGAAGTGAACGCTTCACTCCAGTGTAACTGAACATTTAAAGAACGACAGGCACCAGGACAAATGGCAGCATAATTAACATACCAATGAGGAGCCAGTTGTTAATTACTATCCATTTTAGGCATTTTGTATGAGCAACTTACCTGAAAAGCCTTTCCATCTGCATGCTGGCAAAGCCAGTAATTAAACAATTCAACACCCCTTTTGCTTGATTAGAGAAAAAATTACAATTATTTTATATTATTCTACTTGTCACATGCAGTTGACATTTAGATGAGAAAAACCTGCAGCAGCCCAGATCTAAGCACTTGAAATTAACACTATGAGCTGTCCTTGAACAAAACAACACCACCCATCCAGGGCAGATGCAAGCTAATAGAGGCTCCTAATTTGACACAGCTGATTACACCTCCCAGTACCTGCTGGGCTGCAGGGAAGGCAGCACAGTTGCTACTTTTAACACAAAAAGTACCACTTTTCTCTAAGGGGGACTTCAGATGCTCCCTGCAGAACCAATCTGAATTTATAAGCTGTTGAAAGACTTGGGAGCAGCACCAGCACAATGCCAGGATTCATTTACATTTCAACAACACTGAGAAGTCAATACAGCTCAGGACAGAGAAAACACAGCAGTTACAGGAGTTGTGAGCAAGGTAGAGACACCTAAGTGGGAAAAGCAGGACTGAAACCACAGGACAGAAATACCAAAGATAAGCAAAATGTAAACAAACGCTCACAAAAAAAGAGAGAGGAAGCAGAAAGTTTAGAAACATTCATCAATGTGTTGAGTATCCAAAAGAAAGGATTTCTCTTTCTCCCTGTGCAGATGGCTTCGCTCAAGGAAGACCAGCGTGCTTTGGGTACAAAAAAAGGAAATTACATCTATCTTGAAAACAGCTTCTAATTCATTACACATCGCATGACCACGGCCACTAATCCATGCCAACAATAAAACTGAGATCCATTTGAAATTTTGACTATCCAAAATAAACTCTGAATCAGCTCTTGCTAAAAAATTGTCATTCTCCATTTCATCGTGCATTTTCAAACCATGTAATTTCTGCACATTAAAGGCCAGATCTTGCCAAAATCCTGTAACATTTTGTGACAAAGTAGTTCTTCCCAGAACAGACAGAAAGTGCACGGTCCATGGGGGTTTATTCAATCTATTAATTTTCATGTGGATTTTTATTTGAAACAATGGAAGATGATGAAGGATTATTTTAATGAACTTTCTTCTTTGCATCTATCTTAGGGTTATAATCACAAGGCAAATAAAATGTATAAATGCAGCCTCATAAAATTTTTCTTTCCTCCTTGACAGAATGATTGATACCGATGGGGTGACAGGAAATGCTTTAGAGCTGAACAAAGAAAACACTGTTAGCAAGAAGTAAACTGCACCAATGGTTTCTAGAGCAAGCACCGACCCACGATCTCTGGAATGTCACATTTTTGTCTGTGTCGTCCAGCAAATGCAATGTTTTGCATGAAATACGTTGCAGAATGGTGAGGGAGCACCTCTGACTTTTTATGTGCTTTCCCACATAACCTGTACTGAGCATAGCCCTGCAGTCAGAGAGGCAGCTGGGGCTGGAATCTGCACACATCCCTGCTCTCCCCAGAGCTGGCGAGACAGAACAGCTCATCCTGAGCTGATTCATCCATCTCTGAACGCTGCTGGCCAGCCAAAGACACTTTGCTATTGACAGCCTGGAAAATCTGCCGGATCCACAACAAGAGCCGCGATCTAAACTCTCATCTCTTACACCCAAGGCCCCTCTTTCCCTTTTCTACCGCAAATTTTAATAACATTGTAATTTCTGCAGGTAGCACTGAATTAACACATTTTCCATTCTTGCTTGTCAGTTATGAAGCAGTAAGCCCCCCAAAATTACTCTGAGTGACACACATATCTGATCTTTACAACCATTTAAGCATAATCTCTGAATACATCTTCATAATGACAGCACCATTTCTGTCCTCTTAATAACAATAATCACTACATCAACAGGGTTATTTTGCCTTGACTATTTTGAAAAGGCTATTTTTTTTTCTTTTCTACCTAATCTCTATTGCAATTTTCCTTACTGCTAAGAAATACCAGCAACACCATATGGTATTACAGAAATCAGCAATATCTCTTTTGTTTTGCATTTTTATTAGAGGCATGGGGAAACATTATTCTATTGAAAAAATATTTAGAACTAACCACAAGCTACATATGCAAATTTTAAATAACTATTTTGTGATAGAGAGATTAAATCTTTTGTATGCCCTATACCTATATATTAGAAATATAAAAATAATGGCATTTCTTCAATGCCAGTTACTGTTCAGTACACAGTCCTGAAGGACAAACATTATCACAGAACAATTCAAGAGGCATTGGCATCTCATACCACAGTTTGACTGAATTAAGGACCAATTCTGCACTAGGAGAACTATGAAAACACAAGAAGAAAAAGATCTGCAATGTAAACCTCCCATTAGCTAATGAGTGTTCTAATTTTGAAACCCTTTTTTTAACTTTATCCTAGAATGATGACTACTTTTTTGCATACCAGAAACATCAGATCTCATTATAACCTCCATCACTACAACACTCCATTTACTCCCCTGGATGCTCTTAAATTGATTTTTTTAGTTTACTAGATTGTCTGTACTGTAATGAAGGGCAGAGCAGCAGCAATAAAACACAACTTTTGGGCTTTGAGTTGAATGATTTTGAAATCTAAAACAGTGAAGTAGGTTCTTTTTTTAATCATCAGTTTCAAATCTGTTTGAAATCTAAAGAAAAGAATGGCCAGATTGTCAGAAAGCCAGTTCCTTTCGGGAATATGAACAGGGCAGCATCAAAAAAATTCTTCCACAGCACTTAACATCTTAGCAACTTCAGCCCAAATGTAGGACTGGGTAGCAAACTATTTGGTTCTCAGAATATCTAGCTCAAATAGAAGAATGATTTCTCTCCACTTAACTTCCAAGCCAAACAAACACATAAAAACCAAAACCACTGCCCAGAACCCAATGCACGTACCTAAACCAACAGCCCAGATGCAGGGCTTACAAGTCTTCATGAATATGACAGAAATTTTGCTGTTAACTCATTCCAAACTGAAAGTAAAGAGAACTTATTTAATAATCTTTAAGTTGAAACACCAAATTTTTATATTTTGGATTAGCCATGGGCTCAAAGTACCCCTCGTGAGCTGTTGTGGTTGCAGCAGTAATGTCCTAAGCCCCAGCAATTCTTTTCTCTCATGTCACAACATCTCTCTCTACACATTTTAGTAGATGCCTTTTGGAGGACATGCTCTCCATACCTTTGTATTTAGGGCTCTCTGCTTAAAAAGAAATCACTTAAAAGGAGCTTTAGGGATTACATGAACAACTCAGTTACTTTTTTTTTTTCACTTAAATATAAAAACACAACCCTAAGGATTCATAAAATCGTAAAACATAGCCAAGGGGATCTTCCCTCTAAAGCAATTCTAGATCAACTGCAAAATCTCATTATTTCTCTTGACTTGACTTTTGAGTTTGTGCCATTTGGCAATACATCTGTGTGTACTACCTTCATTCAGGGGTACCTCACTGGGAAGAACTGAAAGGATGCCTTTCAGTTCATTTCTCATCATTTGACCACAGCAGAAAGTTGCTGCTCACCCATCAGACTGAACCAGACTGGAACTCAGCACCCAAAACCAGCTGATATCTCAGGAAAAAAAAAATCCTAAACTCATGAAGAATTTTATGTTTTCATCCCACCCTGGCTAATACAAGGATCACCACATATCACACTCAAGTTAGGTAAAATCTGAACTCAAAGTAGCAACAGTTACCCAAAGTTTGCATTCCAAAAATAATACATTTAAAACAGACGCAGTGCTAAGTTACTTTGCTGCAAGCAGTAATACACAAAATGCTTGTTACGCCCCCACAGTTTTTTTGTTCTTAAATCCCATTTAATATGCCAATCTTATTTCAGGAGGAAATAAATTAACTGTGATGCTTTGTGCCAATGCAGATGAGCTTCCCACACACCTGTATTGTTTCGCCCCTCAGTTTGTCACCCAGAGTACGAGGAACCAACCCAGCACTCCCAGCCAGACCCGCTCCAAGGCTGAGCCTGCAGCAAGGGGAAGCAGCTTCTCCCACACAGCTGTGTCAGGCTGATGTCCAGCTGCAGCTGTGCACAAACACCTTCACCAAGAAGAACCATCAGTGTACATCTAACACAGCCCAGGAAGTTCACAGAGGTGGCCTCGCTCCCACCACAGATTTGGTCCCTGACACTGCAGTTCCTGTGAGCCTCAGGTGGGAAAGGATGCAAACTGCTCCCACTCCTATGAACTTCTCTGCCTGAAACTCTCCATTAAAAAAAGATCAGTGGGAAAAAGGATAAATCTGCACCTGATAAGAGAGATGCTGCCACAGAGCGCTGCATGGGTCTGCAGCAGGAGATCCCACACTGAAAGACCTTCACACGGTTAGAGAACACCCAGCTTTTCTCTCTCTGCTAATCCCCATTCCACTATCAAGAATATGACTAAAACCACATGTATTTGTATTGTGGTAGCTGCAAGTTAATGTCCTGCCTAAATTACCAACTGTTATTAGAGCCCCAGACAATTGCTTAATAAAAATTTAATCATATTGTAATTTCTAATCATCATTAAAGATGCTTAACAAGTTAATCCTCTATTGTGCTCCCCTAACATTGCAGATCAGAAAGTCAACTGGTGCAAGGTGGCACAGCTTCACCAATACTAATAGGGCTACTTTCATGTTACTCCAGCTGAGGATCTGTCCCCAAGAGAGAACAGGATTAAAATCATTTCTCTACAGATTTTGACTGTTTCTCTGCACTGCTTTGCAGTTACTTATTAAAAAAAAGAAAGAACAGCGACAAATTATGATTTTTAAAAAGCCACAGTATGAGCCCAGGTATTTCAGACAGCTCTATCTTCTGCTGTCCATGGTAGAGCAAAGGCAGCACTGTGCTACAGATCGAGGGTCTCCTTTCCTCACAGCTCCCCACTTCGACTTCGCCCCGGTGTCTGACAACAGTGCTCACACACAGAAAACGTGGGAGGATCATTAACAGGAGCGAGTTTGTCTTTCAGCTCAGACCCGCTCCAGCTGCCCGGACAGGAGCAGAATGATGCTCTGTGACCTCAGCCTTGCAGGAGGTGATCTTGGTTCACCTCAGGAAACCAACACGTTTCCTTATCCTTCCCACGGAACGGCAATCTGTGCTTCAGAGAGTCTGAGGACCACACTGCAAGTCAACTTTCACCGTGTCACGTGCACAGAGCTGCACACAGACAACACACGTGGCCCTTCTTTCCTCTTTTTTTATGTCTCCCCAATAATCCCATTACAATCCCTCGATTCACGAAGTGGTCACAGGAGAACAATGGTGAAGCCCCACTCAGAGTTAGGAGCAGTCCATGCATGCTGTACCTCCTGCAACCACATCTTTTGCTGGGCTCAGCCTCAGGCAGGTGGCTACAGAGAGTGGGAAAGGCTGGTGCCAAAGGGCACCGGGCTCTGCTGGAACTCAGCAGTTTCAGCACTGACCTCGAAGTGGACAGGGCTGTCCCTCCAGTCTGCAGCTTGGAGAGCAGACAGGAGAATGGCAAACCAAACCCAAGTCAAAAAATGCTGTTTGTATCCTCCTCTGCCTGCAAAACTGATTGTAGCTGTGAGTGCACTCAGTGAAACTCTGTTATGATGCACAACATGGTACCCTGGAAGCTAAATGGTATTAATTTCATAACCTTCCTTTAAATATTAATTTTCATTTAAAATGTAGAACTCTGATATTAAAACCTAGTCTGACAGACAAATATCAGTTTCTGCTTACTGTATTGGCGCTTACTGAACCAAATTCATTGTTTATATCATAATATTTACTTTCAGCATGACAACTACACTACCAACTACAGCAGGATTTAATCTAATGAACAAACTTTAAACATTAGTTGGCATTTACTCAAGCAAGCCTTTAATTATCAGAACTCAACCCGACTCTACAAAAAATGACACAATGCAAGCACATGTTAAAACAAGTAAAACTGGAATTGACCTTTAATAGAAATATTCTTCCTTAGTACTGAGCCCGGTGCAAGCTCTGTTGTCCCACTTATTTTTAGTGTCAGATACTTGTTGATCCACACCAAGTTGACCCAGGTACACCTCCAAAATACTACTCTGGCCTTTCATCCAAATTCACTTTATTCCATCACACACTGAACAAAATAGATGTTACATCTCACAGACACATAACAAAACGTCGGGGAATGCCTTCCCTTATGAAAAAATTAAATGGGAAAATGTTTGTAAGTTTCTTTTGTCAATAACTCTAGTACTAACAGCAAATATTTACTGCATCCTTTGGAAAGAAAACAAACACAGGGCACGTGCCGAGACGCCCTTGGTCAGTTTCAACACCGTTTGGGCTTCACGAGCCGACAACAGCGCTGACAAACGTAGAGGCAGGGAAAGCCAATGTTCCTGCTCATCCCCAGGGCAGGCTCTGCTCGGTGCCGCACCGCCCGTGCCCGCTGCTCCGCCGCCCTACGCCCGCCAATGCTTATGCACAACTGTTCGCTCCTGCAGGGCTGCACCGAGCGCCGGCAGCCGGGGCCACAGGGGCGGCGTGTCCCGAGGAACCCCCACGGGCTCCCGGCTCCGNCGGGGCGGCCCAAGATGTCCGATGGCCCCGCGCCGCCTCTGCTCATGCGCCGCGCTCAGTGAGCATGTGCCGGGCGGCCGCACATGTGCGCTGGGCCCGCGGTCGCCGCTGCCCGGCCGGGACCCCCCGCAAGAACCGGCGGGAGCCGCCTCCGGCACGGCCCCGGACCGGCCGCCCCCCTCGGGGCTCGAACCCGCGGCCCCGGGGCGCGAACTTCCCTGAGCCGGGGGCAGCCAGCGGAGCCCGCGGGCGGGGGCGGCGTGGGACCGTGGGTGGGTGCGGCCCGGCGCCCCCAAAAAAGGGGTGCTGTCCCTGACCTCCGGCACTGAGCGGGGAGGGTGGGGGGCTCTG
>VWZV01009852.1:31310-154049 GCA_013397155.1 Irena cyanogastra | reverse complement strand
GTGCGGCCCGGCGCCCCCAAAAAAGGGGTGCTGTCCCTGACCTCCGGCACTGAGCGGGAAGGTTGGGGTGCTCTGTATCACCCTTAAATGGAGGGAGGAGGTTGGAGTGCTGTCCCTGACCTCCGGCACTGAGCGGGAAGGTTGGGGTGCCCTGTATCAGCCTTAAATTGAGGGAGGAGGTTGGGGTGCTGTCCCTGACCTCCTGCGCTCCGGGAAGGTTGGAGTGCCCTGTATCACCCTTAAATTGAGGGAGGAGGTTGGGGTGCTGTCCCTGACCTCCTGCGCTCCGGGAAGGTTGGAGTGCCCTGTATCAGCCTTAAATTGAGGGAGGAGGTTGGGGTGCTGTCCCTGACCTCCGGCGCTCTGGGAAGGCTGGGGTGCCCTGTATCACCCTTAAATTGAGGGAGGAGGTTGGGGTGCTGTCCATGCCCTCCTAAATTTAAGGAGAAGATTGAGGTGCAGGTCACCACCACCCAAAACTGAGCGGATGCCGAAGGGGCGCTGTAGAACGATGTTACCACCATCCCTGTTGTCCCCAGATAGTGACATCCCTTTTCCCCTGAGGTGACAAGTCCTCTGGAAGGTGGAAGGGGGACAGAGCCCCATGAGTTCCCACTCATCAAGCGTACAGAAGTATCCAGGAATTCAGACATTCTGTGCCCCTCCAGGTGGAGTGTATGAATGGTACCACATTCCTCTAAAAACCTTGCTTTGGCTCACACTGCACTCACTTTCATGCTAAGTAGTGCAACTGAACAACTGATGCTTTGTAACTCAGCTCACATTTCAAGGCTTTGCATTACAAACACAAGGACAAAAAATACAATGAAATTGGAGATTCTTCACATAGTCTCATAACTCGGGTCTTCAAGGGGAAAAAAACCCCACTATCCCAGAATTAAACCGCAAGATTTCTGAAAAGCCACTGATGTAATAACTGCAGCAGTCACATGTAATGTGACTGGAAAAAAAATAATGAATTTTGATGGCTTTATCATCCCCCTGGAATAACGCAAAAGCCTGTTAATCTTTAAATGCCTGCCCATGGCTGTGCTCAGTTGCCCTGAACAGCCCTGCAGAAGTTGATGGGAGCAGTCAGAATGAAAAGTTCCAAATCAGTCCCTTGCTCTGCCAAATGAGTAACCTGAACCAGTTTATCCATTAAGATGTAAATTGGCAGAAAGATAGGGAAAGCATGGAGGCTGTGTTGACTCATTTCCTGTAGAGGAGTTTAATCCGAACAGCACTAAATGCTCCTGGTTATCTAGAAAGTTTACTTTATCTTTGATTTATTGTGCTTTTCCCTATCAGATGTGGAGCTGTTTTTCCAAGCATCTTACTGCTTCAGTGCCTGCTGATGCTGTAGAGTTTTGGACGCTCCGCAGGCAATCTTAATTCTTATCTCAAGGCATTTACCCTGCCAATACTAGACCCTTAATATCATCAATTTTGTAAATGCAACTTATTTCTGTTCAGATGAAACATTGTGATTTGAGGAAATCTTGGTCACAGTTTTTCTAGCCCCTTAGCTTTTATGAGGAAGGCAAAATTTGGAGTGACTTACCCTGCTGCAGAGTCATAGCTCAATTCCTTCAGGTTTCTGCAAAGTCTGGTGTTCAGATTGCACAGGTAATGCTGGTCAGGAAAGCTTTTCCATGAGCCTCCATTATGTCAGGTTACATACGTGCATAAAGGTTAAAAGGTCAAATCCCTAATACTCTAATGATAGTAAAAAAACCTTATAAAGCCAGAATTTATAGCATTAGGCACTTCTGAAGTGTCCTCTGAGGATCTTTACAAGTGTTCAGAGGTTAAACCTTATCTCTCTCTTACCAGAAACGCACCAATATTTCTTATTTCCTTCCTATTTTACAGATAAGGAAGCCACGCTAAAAAAACCGGAGAGATCTGACAGTGCACTGTCGTGGCTTTCAACAGACAGATGGAATAAGTCCTACAAAGACTGAATATAAACCAAGGAAACCACTGAACTGCCTGTGCTGTCCCCTTGCGTGATATCCTGTGAGATGTTAGATTTGCCCAGAAAACACATTACAGGGTATTTGATATTGTGCTCTGCCTAAATAAGACCTTGGGGCTTAGAATGGAACAGGTTCTGTCAAATCTTCTGTGATTCAGACACAATTATGCAAAATAAAGCTGCTTTTCTTTTTTTTGTTTGGTGTGAGCTTTGTTGACACGCTCTGTTCAGTTTCACACACAATTCTTTGTTCACTTAAATAGATTGAGAAATGAATTGATTTTCTCTCCTCCCCATCTTCTCTATCTTAATAGCCAGTATTAGCAGAGTCTTTCAGAATCCTTGAAACAATCCATAAATGAATGGAATTATTCTCTGTTTATCTGTAATACTTCACTTCCTTGCTATCTCATCCTGAGCCTTTCAGATCTGTGGGGATATCTAAAATGCTGACAACTGCTGCTTATAAAACTGTGTTTTAGTTAGGGTGGAAATGCATGCTCTGTGTTTTACTTTCACTGTAATTTAAGGAACACGTACACAGCAAAGCAGGAAATCAATTCAGTTATGGAATGAATTCATGTTTTGTTAAGTTCATGCTGAGCTACGTATCTTGAAAGCCTAAATCCTGTGAGATGGGGCTCCTCACAACAAAAGCAGGGACAGGGCTGGACTCTACCCTGGCACTTGCAGAGAGAGTAAGCAGGGCTGTATCAATATCAAGCACAAAATATGATGGATATGCAAGATAGCAACATGCAAACTTTTCACTGTTCCTGCGTCACAACAGGGGGTGCGTCACCATTTTAATACAACTACAAAGCAGTGTTGGCATCATGTGTAGCAACGGGAAAATAATCGAATTAAGAAAAGTGATTTTTATCTCAATCTTGTTATTACATACCAGAGAATGTCTGTTAGGTGTCTTTGCAATGATTGTTTCCAATTTAAAGGGCTATTACCACTGATAGCAGTGCTCAGCATACATGTGTATTCTGTTTCTTGGCTGGAGAGGCAGAAAGAGATCAGCTGAGCACTGCAGCACACAGAAACTGTTCCCCATTAACATCTTTCCTTGGAAAGCTCAGCTCTACCCTACCTGTTGGAAATGATAGTACTTTTCTATGTGTACCTTTCTATGTGTTCATCCCATGACATAAACTAGTAATTTCTAAATTATTTCGTTTCTTTTAAATAGAGGAAAAGTAAGGGTTTTATTATTATTTCCTTTGAAAAACTGAAGTCTTTCCAAGATGGATGTGAATGAGCAAAAGCCAGAAACAAAAATCACAAATGAAAAAGGAAGCAAATTGAAGCAAATTAGATTATATATTCAGTGTCAGAAATGAATAAAAATATCTTTGGTGTTTTTTACCAATTTATGAGAAGTCCACTTTAATAACAACACTGCAAAACAAGTTCTGAAATTGTGAACTTACACTTACCCGGCAGAATTTTCTTTTCTGGGGACATGAAGAAGTTGAGTGAAATTTCAGACACTTTAATCCAGCATAATCAAAACCAGTGACATTTTAATGAAGTCTCATACTTTAATAAGACCTCCCAGCTACATTCTTTGATCTGTGTTTCCATTGTAATTGAGTTAATATATTGCACCCAATTCATCCAAAGGTCTTTGATAGCTTGGAAGAGTATGATATATGTATATTAAAGCAACCCCATCCACCCAAGTACTTGAAACTGGAACATTATGTGCCCTTTTTAATTTGTTTCGTCACGTATGGGTGGCCACACTTGCCTAAATAAGCTATAGAGACAATGATGAAATTTAAAACATGAACTATCATAGGAAGGTCTTAAAAGCATTTGTTAAGGAAATTACAACCTTGTTCTTTAAACTATCCCATATAATTTAAGAGAAAATTGTATTCTTCCTATAAAATGCAATAAAACACCTCAATAGGAATGTGTAAGTTATATTAATCTCCATTCAGTCCTGCAGGTATAGAAATGTAATTTCTATGCTGTTCTCTACAGCTATTGCTGTTAAATTCTGCAGTGGTTTTCCTTTAGGGAAAATGACATTGAGTATTAGAGAAACCCTTCTAAAAGTGAAATGTGTGTGGCAGATGTCTCTTACCAAAGAAATTCGATTGAGATCAGACGAGTGTTCCTGTACTAGTGGAAGTAGGGACTAGGAGCCAAACACCTGACAGACATCTTTTATCTCTTAATTTCATCTGTATAATTTTCAGCTTCTTCAAAGTTTGTATAATTTAACCATGTGCGAACAACCAAAATTTAAACAATGAAACTTGAAAATGAAGCCTCAGAGAGGAATAGCTGGTGCAAGCACATTAACACATAACCTGTTTTCTTTGCAGTGTTTACTAAGCAGATTTTATTTTATTTCCTGACATTAACCTCACTCTCTGGTAGAAGCAGTGCCAACAGTAGACATCATTAAGCTGAGAGAGGCTGTTGTTGGTTACCTCAGGCAGAACTGACCACAGAGCATCTGGGAATACACTTTTCACACTGCATACCTAATTATATCCCTGAAACCATTCTGTAAAGCAAATGGGTAAAAAACCAAAATGTTATAGAGAATACTGGTCTACTTACATAAACCTAAGACACAAGCAAAAAGATACATCCCAGAAACAGCACTGAATCAGCAACTGAGATCAGAACTATGCAAGTCAAGCCTTTTTTCCCCAAATTCCATATACCTCACTTTGAGCTAAAAGCTCTTTCTTCAAAAGGGGTGTGTTGCTGTTATACTTTAACCAGGATATGATGATTTAGAGCATGGAGATCTGTTGGATTGGAGACACAGAAATGGAGTTCCACATCAGCAGAGAGTCTTGAACATCTTTATGTCTTTTGACCTTCAGAAATAAGAAACTAAATACTGCAGAAACAAAAACCTGCACATCACTAGTAGCTCCAATAAGTTGGAGGCTTTTTCTTCAACAATTTTGCCACTGTGGGACATCACCCTACTCAGTAGTGCTGTAATACTAGCTGGAGTAAAAGATCAGTCAGTTTAGTAAAAATGAGCAATAAAACCAGAGCTGGGCTTTTGCAGGGAAAAGGGCTTTTTTCTCTCACTGCTCAGTGTGGGACCAAACTGCCATTTTCCCAGGTTCCTGCTGCCCCATCTCCTCTATTGCAAAGTCTGTGAATGTAGTAAAGTCTAAAGGTTCCAGTAATGCAACATCCACACTACACATCTTGAAAAAGGTTTTCACATTTTTTCATTTCTTGGCTTGTTATTTCTATTTTTTTAATATTTCTAGACTTGACCTATTTATAACCAACGAAATATTGATATGTTCTGACATACAATAAAACCACAGGTAGGACCAGGACACGTTTACATTTATGGCAATGCAGTTTGAAAAATATACTTTAAGAACATGGTACATTAGAAAAATAATGTGCTAACTTATGGGACACCTTTGCCTTGTTTGAAATGAGAATTTATGAAGAGTGCTTCAGTAAGTTTTATAAACAATATTCTATCCTCTTTACAGGGTTTTCTCTATGTCATCAGAGAGATTTAATGAGTATCATAAGCTGCAAAGAGACTACAATGGCAGAAAATCTCTCACAGTTAATTGCAGCAAAACCCTCTGAGTCCCATGAGACATAGAAAGCAACCTCTGTCCTAAGGAAAATAAGAAGTTCTGAGGAATGTGGAGCATGCTGTGCTGTTTCAGTTGAGCTCAGGACAGCTAGAAAAAACAAATATGTGAAGGAAGTGACTGTCTGATATTTTCCCTCTGTTCTAATGCTAATTCCACTCTAATTCTTCTCTGCTTTCTTTAGCCCCTTTTTCTCCAGCTACACAAGATAGTGATTTCCAAGAACCATAAAAGAGAACAGAAACACATGCATTTAATTGTCTTATAAATTGAATTACGATTTATGACAGTTTTTACATTTCACAAGTAAGATATTATGCAAATTTTCAGCAGACCCTTTTATTTAAAGAGCTTTCACCAAGTGTTTTTGGTAGCTCGCTTCTTGATTTTATTTCTGAAACAGACAAACTGTACACATGTACCTGTGTCTCAAAGAGCAGGCAGTACACACTTAATTATGTTCAAAAATCTAATCCCTGAATTATGGAATGCAGCCTAATTAATTTCTGCATTAGCTGAAGTGTTCTTTAAAAGTGATGGAGCATCCCTTTCCATATGCTTTATGGTTCTTGCAGTTGCATTAACAAGAAGGAACTATCTTGAATAGCTGGATATATAGCCATAGATAATTTTTCTTTCCTATCTATTCTTCCAGATCACCTTGAATATAGTAAAAGTATTCTACCATATCTGCTAATGTATATAAATAAGATTGTATCAGTATATACTTATATTAAAAACAGTTGCCAATATATAACAACTAATGAGACCAAAGATCCATCTGGCTGAGCGTTTTGTTTCTGACAATGTCCACTAACTCTGCAACAATTGAGGAAAGAAGGCAGAGACAAGGCAAATACTGAGCTATACTTCCCTCTGCTGTACTCTTGCAGCTTCCAGCAAACTGCAACTGCAAGAATTCATGCAATAGGAGGTTTCATTTGCAAAATAAATCTACTCTGAGCATTAGCCCAGTGCTCTGAATGTACTGTAAAATGTCACATCGATTAATTTCTATCCATCCAGGCCAGATCATGTATTGATTCCCCTCAAACAGGAGGCTGAGTGTCAGGATTTTAAACAGTGGAGTGGTAGAGTTGGCACACAGATTCCTGTTTGGCAGCTGTATCTTTTGGGGTAGGAAGTAATAGTACAGTGCAAATAGCACTGCAAGGCAGCAGAGATGCATGCTTATAAGGAAAAGACTATGGAATAGCAATGCCTGAAGTGTGTGCTTTGAAATGGAAAAAATAGTGAAAAAATTTGTCACTAAATATTCTGGGTATCCAGAGGTTGAAATGCATTTTTACTGTGTTCATCTCACCTGAATTCACAATGTCAGTGTCCACAGCCACAGAGGCCACAGAGTTTTGAGGATAAGACTCCCAGACAATATTAGACAAATGAATTTTGGGTGTTTGGAAGCTGGAAAATCAGCATCTTATTTCCTACTCATCCTGGTCTAAGAGAACAAGAATAAAAAGTAGAAAACAACAATAAAAAAGTAGTAAGCTGTTTCATAATTGTTTCCATATTTCAAAATGGAATGTGATGAGGGCTGGGATATTATGTTGGGCTTCCCCTGCTTGGCTCGTGGGACAATTCACAATTCTGGAAGAGCCAATTACTGCCACTCCAGAGCAATATTGTTCCCTGAGTGCACATGGATTTCAGTGCAGGGCTGCACGCTCACAGCTTAGTTGGAAAGGGCATAGCTTTAAAGTTTTGTTGGTAAGCAGGACACTGGTTTTTCATACTGCCTCTTTCATAGTGTATTTTATTCTGCCCATTGGTGTGAGGCAGAAAGACAAAGCCAAAAAGATGAGAAGAATGGTGGGCTGGGGCCTGATTCCTCAGAGCCTGAGCAACCCTTTTGTAATGTGACGTTTACGGGTTTTGTCAGGGATTTCCCATTCTAAGCACGTTGTGCTTCACCTCAGAGTTCCCATCTATCAATTAGAGTATTGAACGGTGGTGGAAGGCAAAATCAGACAACAGGATTTTCCAGAAATGCCCTTGGTGCATCGGAGCTACAGAGGACCACAGAGATTATGCAAATTCCCAAGCCCCGGGAGGGAGGAGGGTAAGGCTCTGCAGCTCTGTCTGTCTGGACAGGACCCCAGGTTTGCTCCCATGTTCCAATTACGTGGGCAGAGTCCATGGCAGAGACTGTGCAGGGTGGAGACAGAGCAGAGCACTGGGCAGGTGCAGGGGGAGCTGTGAAATGTGGTCAGTCAGGGCATGAGCAATAATAGGGGATCACAGCAACGTACTTCCCCCAGTGCTTCCAGCTGGAATGGTGCTGGCCCTGGCCTAAATTTGCCTTTAATCATGCTCAGCATCAGTCTGATGTTTCCTTCTGCTGCTCCTGTGGCCTGAAACAGATTCTTTTCACAGAGGACAGTGAGACTTCTCAGTGTTCTCTGACTGCCCAAAAGCTGCTGAATGTTACAAAAGCACGTGGCTAGAGTCACCTCTGGAATGGTCAAGGTCTGGGAATGAGAAAGTTGGTTTAGGCATTTTCCAATGCCAAAATGTGGATTGGGTAAGTTCTGCCCCCTCATTGATTCTCAGACACCTTACTGAATTTATGATCCTCAAAAGGCCTGAGCAAATCAGGTCTTTGAGAATCTCCTCCTGAGATGAAAGACAGCCATTAAAAATAGGACTGAATACTCTGTGTCTCATTCCCAATGAACACATTGCTCAGTATGTGTTGTAACTCTCACTGCTTAACCCCTGAGCACAGGTGATTGAATAGTAGGAGTGTGTCCTGAAGACCAGAATCTGCAAAATGCATCTTTTCTTGCAGTATTTCCCATGGAAAAAATATTGACACAATGTTTTCATACTACCATGACTAATATCAAGTGCTGTTCTCAGACATTTTTCAAATATTTAAAAAAAAAAAATGAACTTCTATTACTACCATATGGAATCAGATTAGCCCTGCTGTTAAGGTATTCACAAAGAAGGCAAATCCTTCTATTTTCTCCTGCCCAAAGCCATAGCAAAATAGAAACAAGCTGTGTGATTACTAGTCTGTGGGTGATGGAATTCAAGGTCAAGTTGTGATACTGATCATCCAAGCATCACTTGTTGCACATGCAAAGCCAACTCTGCTGTTGTGCTATGACACCATGGAGGCAACAGGGAAGAAAAATAATTTCTTAAAATACCAATGATTTTTCTGGCACTCACACTGTATGTACCCCACATTTTTATCTACAGATTAACTTTAAATTTTCTGGTTTTCCGTATTGTATCTTCAGAAACAAAACCCTGCCCTGGTCAAATGACAGTTTAGGCATCCACAATTTAAAGGCATGATTCAGTGTTTTTAAATTCTTAAGTGTGGTGCTGTGGGTCATGTCACAGGATTTAAATAGAGGAGAACTCATTAGTAACTGCTCATTTATTCCTGTCTTCCCTGCCAGGCAGCAGCAATAATACTCAGAAAATTCCTGTCTTCCCCTCACCACAAGATCACATGGGGTTGGAGCTTTGCTCCCAAATCTCCTGACATCCATTGCATAGCTCATCAGCATCATCATTTTCATCCCAAGGAGCACAGGAACATGTTCCCTTCCCACCTGGGCTTTCTGCTACTGCTTGGGGCTGCTGCAGTCTGAGATTAATGAACTCTGAGCTCCTGTTCTGCCAGGGTTTGGATGTTAGACATGTGCCTCTTGCCAGCGAGGTGTGACCATTCACAGCAGTGGTTTTGAGGGACTCCTGCAGCATCCAGTCCTGCATAGAGCTGCCCTGGCTTCATCACTTTCCAGGCATACGTGCCCACGTAAAGAATGAGAATTTGAGTGCCAATTAACAGCTAATATCAAGTACTTGGCATGATGCCACAGACATCCTACAGTGTTCGAGTTCTAGTGTTTTCCAAAATTAATTTCCCTTTAAAAAATGTATCACTAGTCCTTCTTGATTACAAGTGTTAGCTTTTTTTATTCATTAAATTGCCTGAATGAGCCCCAAGACAGAGGTTGATAACATTTCTTCAATGCAACAGCTTTTTCCAGAATCTGCAGTTTCATCAAAGTATTCCTTTGGAACACACTGCCTTTTTTTTTTAGTTCCCAGAAAAAAGGTTTTTGCAAAAAGGTGGAATCATTTTTTACTCACAAATTTTATTTCAGTCCTATCAAAATCATTAATTTCAAAAGTCAGCATCAGACACTTCCATCCTGTTAAATGAAGCAAGTCATGACAGCTTTCTGGAGTTGAATGCATTGTTGCCACACCAGCCCCTCACCTAAAGTTAGGGGTTTTGAACTGATCCTGAGGAAAGTCCTGGAGATGCTGCAATGCCCTAGGGAACTGAAATTTTATTTTATGATCAGCTTTTTGAAAATAATACTTTGGCTGTCGTTCCAAATGCCTGTATTTGGGATTGGTAGTGTTATTGAGTTGTTGACGGTACTGACATTTTTAATTAGTGCCATTAGGTTTCAGAGTAAACCATTAAATTGCTGTTGTTTTCAACAGGTTTACCTGGCTGCTCTGCTAGTCCAATGGTCCCAGGTGCCTCCAAACTCCATCTAATTGCAGAGAAGCAGGAGACAAGCCTGAGACAACAGACAAAAGGTCTACAGAAATTAACTATATGAAGACCTGAACAATAATGAGATGCTGAGGTTGTGGCAATAGCAGTAAAAGATTAAAAAAGTGAAATGAAAGTAAATACAAGTGCAGTATATGTATTACATCATTCATCTGCATTCAGTGAGATTCTCAGTTTTAAATATATATTAAGCTACTGCACAATTTCCTTTTTACCAGAGCAGATTGTGAAAGAACATCTAAATTCTTCCACAAAATTTATGTTTCATTCTGCTGCAGAGCACAAAGTGCTCTAATGCACAGCACACAAATTGTCATGTTCTTGTCTGGGGAACAGTCTTGAGCTCATTAGTCAGTTTGCCAGCATAAGGAACATAACACAGAACCTGTGAGATGCATATGGTAACAACTTAGAGTCTTATGACCAATCTGTTTTTTGTAACAGTTTGTGAATACCTCTGAAGTAAATTAGATCTATTAATCTATCTGATTTTGCATGTTTTTTTAATCTCATGTCAGATTTTTTTTTGAGATTTGGACGTTTTCCATTTTAAACATATGTGCGGTGATTAGAATACCAGACTGGGAGGGATCATTAAAAAAACATTTATCATCCTAAACTGTTATTGTTGGGTTTGGTGCATATCTGCCCATTTTAAAGGGTTCTCCTTGAAGGGAAATAACTTACTTCATTTTCCTGGGATGGCCCACTCTGGTTTTGAGAAGGTCTTGCTTCAAGGCTGCCTGTGCTGTCTGCTTGGTTCCCACAATGCTTGTTCCTCCTGTGTTCTGGATTGCCAGTGGCCATCTCCAGGAAGCAAGTTCTGCCTCTGGAAGAAGTCTGACACATGGCACACTGCAGGGAAATGTGCACCTTGCCAGGAAGGCTGAGTCCCACAAGAAAAACTGTTCATGTAAAAGTGTGCAGCACAGCTTTCATTTGCCCTAATTAAACCGCAAATGCCGTTGTTCTCAGGTTCCTTAAATTAGGTTTATTAAGGTTTATGCCACATTTTGGAATGCCATTAATGTGTGCCTAAGCTTTCCATTTCCTTTAATGTCACAAGGGATGTATTTGATATAATAATGTTATTTAATATTTTAACAGAAGCTAAAGAAACTGAGATTAGGCAAGTTTGTTATAAATTAAAAGCTAAATAGAACTCAGTGAATCAATCTTTTTTCTGGCAAGAGTAATTTCTTCTGCATGTTATATTCCTTCTATATATAACTTACATTTCAGAATCCTATCCCTGACATCAAGGATTTATACACAGTTCACTCGGTTTATGGGCAAGATAATTTTTGTTGGTAATTACATGAGCACTAGCATTCACACAGGGGTCATGGGAGGTTATTTAAATTATACAAGTGCCACACAGATGTAAATGAATGCCCAGATACTGCTTTCATTGTGCTGGTTAGACTGTTTGTTATTCCATCAGCTGAGCACTGGAATGGAGGCATTACTCTGAACACAAGGTGTAAATGCTTAAGTAGAAGAATTGGGTCCCAGAAAATGGCATAGATTTGTCATTTTAAAGGGCTAACTAAGAAGACTTCACAGACCAGTTTTAAAGCAGGTTAGCACGAGTGCTTGCAGGATCCCATGCCATGAAATGCTTTCATTAAAAATAAAATGCAAGGGTGAAATGCCAAACTGTACCAGGACAGGCTGGGGTGTGGCTCTCCCAAAGTTCACACTCACCTGTGGGCAGCAGCAGGATGAAATTGGAGTTCATGGGAGCACTGGACAGACTCCAAGTCCCTCACTGATGTCAACAAGGAGATCAGTTCCTCTGGATTTCCAGGAGTTCTGAGAAAACCAAATTACCCAAAGATAATATTACAATTACCAATTTTTGTTCCCTTGGTACAAAGGATGAATACAAGACAAATAAAAGAACTAAGATGCAAAGGTAAATACAGTCCCAGTGCTAAGATTTCTCACAGATCACTGATTCATATTTGTAATGAAAACCAGTTTTGGATCCACGAAAGTAAGTTTTGGCATTGGTTATGTCACCTCTCTTATGCTTCTTGGAGACAAGTATCAGCCTATTAGTAAGAGCTTGTTGAACCAGTGATCCCTAAATATGAGGAATGCATAGACAGGGGTATTATTTTATCACTGTCCTATCTGAAAAAAGAAAGAAATAATGTCTGCCCAGATGTGAATTTGGCTTTGACACAAAACTGCACAAAGACAAAAAATATTTTTTTCAGTTCAGTGGAATTACATCTGACCAGCATTTCTAGAAATTCCTTCTAAAAATCCCCTAATAAACTCAGTGGGTTATGAAGTAATGTTGGATAGTGGACACAGAACAACAAGAAGTAATAATACATGTTGTTGGATTTATTTACTTATCACACAAGATTACTGAAATATGTGCTGGGAGAAGAAAAAGCAGGGACAGATACAGAGACACTGTGATTCTATCCTGTGGATCATGTTAAAACAATTAGGGGATAAAACAGGGAGCCAGATTGTCAAAACAGTGTAAGTGGATGAAAGCAATTGCTTTATGTGAGTTCTTCTTTGAGAATAACTGTCAGGAGACAGAGCAAATACAATTTTACCTTGATACTCAGTGACTGTGTGCGCTGTTAGATAACTGTGTGAAAAGGTATTTCAGAATTTCATGGGAGCAGCCTCCCATAGGACAGCCTTCCCTCTGTCCTGCAGTAAAATTAGAGATCAAAATGAAGAAGTTGTTGTTGCATACATATCAAGGTACTATGTTTAGTGAAGGAAAAAGCCATAAGAGTAGACCATCCTGATCATGTGCTGTCTCCTGGACAACATATTGTTCCTCTAGCCAAAATATAAAATTAAGTTTTTGAGTGGATTGAGAGTCTTAAATATCTTCAGCAAGCTGTTTTGAAGTTCATGATAACTCATCCTACCTATTTAAGCATATTAACATTATTTTGTCTATTCAGATTACTATTTAGCCTTTATCTCTGTCTCCCATGTTCTATGCCACTTTTCAACAAGGCACAGATTTAAAAAAATGTATATTTAACCATAATGCATTATTTCCTGTCCTTTATCCAGCTATAAATGATACCAGTGTCAATGGGAAGATTCCTAATGACATCACTCAGAGATGCTGAGCATTTTTTGATGATTAAGAATGTTTCATTATTTATTTGTAGTTCCTATTTTCCCAAGGAAGAAGGTGGTTAGTTTGAACAATTCATTGCATTTGAAAATGAAACACAATGCTTGGTCCTGTTACGCAAAATAAGAGTAGGAAAAAAGCAAGAGAATTCATGGGAAAGGGTCAAGAGCTGGAGCCAAAGCAAAATTGCAGCAGAAATCCTGAAAATCACCATTGATAGAGCACAATGAACTGCCCTGAAAGCAGATGTGCTGCTCCCAGTTCCCACAGCCTTGAACTGGCACTCACTGGTGCTGCAGAGGACGTTCCCATGTTTGCAGCCCCTGCACAAATGTCTGTCTCTCTGTCTGTCTGTCTGTCTCTGTGGGCAAGGATCCCTGAGCCTCCTGACTGCTTCAGAGAATTTGGGAATTTAAGCACCAAAGCCACATAAAGGTGACTCCACAGCCCTCCCACACCTGCACACACTGGCAGTGTCAGGGGAGGCTCTCTGGGCACTGTGCAGGGCCACAACCATTAACACCATCTCTTTTTTTTTTTCAGCCATGCTTCAGGCTCCCTTTTTTCCAAGTCCACGTTTCTTCCAGCGAGGATCCTGTTGAGTAACAAGTCAAAGCTGTAAATCTGTGATGGTTTAAGACCTGGCCTTCCCGTGGGATTCAGGAGGCTGTCACTGCCCCCACGGTGATGGCAGTTTCTTGGGAGCAGACTTTAAGCCTTCCTTTTCCCTGCCTTGGGCTGGCAACCTGCTTGGCCCTTAGCCAAGGTGCAGAGAGTTGCTCAGGTGGATGTCAATTCTGAGGAGGCAGATGAACAAGGATAATGCATCGCTCTGAAAACTCAGTGCCACAGGATTTCTGATGGACTTTATAATCCCCTGCTGCATGAGCTGCATAGTTTTATCTCCAGTGGAAACATTAAGCTAGTTCTCTACAGAGATGGAAAAGCCCAGGCTCCTGTCCTGCTCAATATTCCATGCTGACATCAATCCATGGGGAGACCTGGATGTGGAGCCCACACTGGCACAACCTGGGGCAGGTGTTTGGCTCTAACACAACGTGCATTTCATGGGGGAGAGGGGGAATGGGCTCAGCTACACCACAGGAGCCCGTGGGCAGCTGCACAGCGAACTGGGCTGTTGGCAAGGTCCACTGGCAGAATTTGAAGCACCCATAAAAACACAAAGTTTATTCCAATATTCATCAAATATTCAATATAAAGTGCTGATCATTTGACACAGTTTAGCAGCATAATGTGGAAGTCACTGTCTGGTAGCCCCTGTTCTGCTGTGGGCTATGGCTGTTTACTGCAGAGGAATTTCCTCTCAGAAAACGTAATGTTTTCCTGAAGATCTGAACAAGAAATTCCAAATTCAAAAGCAATAACTCAATACTTATGTGGATACCACTTGGATGAGCTGTTATTATTGTTTTGTAGCAAATATTTTTGTAGCATGTGGGGGGCAGCTCATTGAAACATGAGGATAATGACAATCCATGGAGCCTGCAGCTTGGCTGACAAGCCACAGCAGACAGACAACACAAATCTGTGGGATGGGGTGGCAGGAAGGCACGATGGGATTTCAAAAAATTCCCAAACAAACCCCAGTCAGGGAAACAGCTTCCAAAATATTTATTAAGGTTTTCAAGGCTTCAAAGATAAAGGAGTCATTCCAAACATAAACTCTCATCCCATACAGACAGTGCTTGTACTCACATGCTGTTGTCTCAACAAGGTTTTGTTTTCAGAAGAAAACCTTATTGTTTCTGAATGTAATTGCCAGGAGATGAATTTGGAGATGTGACACTGACTGCAGGGAAGGGCTGCATGTGGATATTCACCATTTATCAAAGAGCTGAGTGTGGCCTGTCTTGGCCTGTATGGCATAGGAGCAGTGTTAGAGGGAGGAAAGAAGGAAAAAGAGGAAAAGGGAGGAGAAAACAAAGTGTGTCACAATCATGTTCAAACAAAATGTGTTATCCAGAGAAGTTCAGCTTAAAGGCACTCACTTCCTAGACAGTTTCAACAAAATATATTATTTTGATTTAAGTGTATCTTGAAGACTTTTTTTTTTCCTACAATGGATAGAAACAGCAGTTATTACTGCACCTCAGCCAACATGTGGTGATTGATGAACATTCCTTGAAGAACAAAGATATTAACACTCTAAAGATCCTTTTGAGTAGACAAGAAATTTCTCCACCACGTGGAAAGAACAGTCTCGCTAGTTCAGTGAAATAATAGCACAAAAAGGTGAATTCCAAACTACAAGGGAATTTCAACTCCAAAGTCCAGTTTTAGTTTGCACTCTTCCACTGAAAACCAAACTCCATCAAACCCCTGGTTGTCAGTGCCAATCCCTGTGATAATCAGGTATTCCTGTGTGCCCAGGTGTGCCAGGACTTACTTCCACCTGCTGCCGAGGTAAGTTCCCTGCAGGGGTGAGGTTTCAGCCCACATTTTCCCTGCCTGCTCAGTCATCTGCATCTTTGCCCTCAGCTGCATTCCCTTCCTTTTTCAGACTCTTCCTCTCATCCCCAGGCAGCTGCTCACAGCTCACTCCTCCCTTTCTTGTTCCAACACAATCCTTTTAAGATACATATTCTTTTTGATCTCCAGGCTCTCAGACTTGGCAAGCCAGCTGTGTAACTGCCCGGGGCCTGGAAAACAGCATTTTCCCAACTGATTATTGAATTATTGTTGTTTTAGCTCCCTGGAAGTTGTTTACCCCAGGTATCATGTCTCGATTGCTGTTTTGTTGCTCATTGGTTTCCATCTTCTCCCAGACTAAACAGCTTTCTTGGACTTAACTCTGTAAATAATCCTCACATGCACAGGCTGAAGCACACAAACCCTTCATGAAAGCAGTACACTTAATTCCCCTGGTTCTCCAAACCACAGGAGTTAGGATTAGCTATCTAGAACATTACCCTAACAATTCCCAGATCTATAGGTTGGGTCAGTGGTGGAAGAGGTTTCTGTGCTGCAGCCTCTGACTGCTGAGTTTGCTCTCATTTTAGGTTTTCTCAGCTACTCACATGAATAGGGGGGTGAGGGGGTAGGTGAGTCTCCACCTGAGGTATTGTGTGAACAAGTATCTTCCATCCAAAAATTCCTAGCAACCTTCACATCTTTCATGCTTTCCATATTCACTTGCTAAAATTGTTCCTTTGTTTAATATTTTCTAGTTTTCCAACACATCTGTTTTCTTATCTTTCTTTTCTCCTCCCCTCCAACCTATATTTTCATACCCCTTCTTTTTACAAACCATTTTATATAAAGAATGTTTTTGCAATATAACCTGAGGTTTCTTAATTTGTTTATATTCCTTTTAAAAAGTGGTGGGAACTCATGACAGAAAATGGAAAATATTTTCAAGACTTCCTAAAATACACTGTTTGTGGGTAGAGCAATGCACTGAAAACAGAAAACGCTGCATCTTACTTGTTTGCCTAATTCCCCACTTCTGCTAGTTAAGACTTATAATCTAAGGAAATGAGCATAAATGCCTGGAAGAAGAAAAATAACTTACAAATCTATTTCCATTTTTCTGGAAAAGTTTAGCTTCAGTCAGTGTGCATGTTGTATTTATCAGCTGTCATTCATCACACAGCTTGTGTGGTGAACACCTCTGCTATGGTACTATAGAAAGCTGCAGTGTGAATGAAAGAGGAGATAAGGCTGCACCCACTGTCGTTGATTCCACCTGTCCAGGTCCACACAACACTGTATTAAAATCTTTTGTGTCTTTGGAAACCTTGGCTATGCCTTTGTCCCCAGCCACTGCTAACAGGGGGCACTGAGAGAAAGCCTTGGATCCATCTGGAGTCACCTTCCACTAGTGCCTGGGGCTATCTTCAGTCTTGGTGCAAGGGTAACACTTTTCTCCAAGTTTAGCACTGAGGTGGAATTGCAACTGGAAAACTAGGAGTTTTTTGGCACTTGGTAAGAAACTTTTGCAGCCACTACAAAACCCACCCAGACAAAGCATCCAGCTGCTAGATAAAATGCAGTATCCCATTGCAGGGTTAGGAAATGTTCCTGTGCAATGCAGGAAAAGCATTCAGCGTGCTGGTATTTGGAACCAGCCACACATCCCAGTCATGAGCTCCTGGAGAACACATTGTTTCCAGGAGGAATGTCAGTGTTAATCCACTGGGGAGCGAGTGGGCGAGCGCGAGGCTCGGTGTGAATGTGTGAGCACGGCGGCCTTTGGAGGGATGGAGCCTGCCTCTCCCCTTGGAGAAGGCATGAAGTTTGGCCCTCACACAGCCAGCTGCCAGGGCTTGCTCATCCTCTGGCCCCCAGAGGTCCAGCACTGACCCCTGGCACTGGTACAGCTGGAAACCTCAGGTGTTTGCTGAACTGGGCTGTCTTGGTACAAAAGAGACGGATGAGAACTGCAGCACTTTTGGAGCTTCAGGACCATTTCTGTGCACTGAAAGTCCTCTTTCAGCCTTAGAAGGCTTTCTCTTGAGAAACATTTGGGACAGGATGTGGAAACAGGTTTTGGGATGCCTTTAAGTCAGTCCTATGTCCTCAGATAATCCTAGACAATGGGACTCATTGAGAGAAATTCATTCTCTTTTCCCTGGCAGATGACGAAAAAAATCCATCAGTGTGGATGCTACTCATCATAGCAGAAAGAAAGAAAAGTTGTTATTATCAATGGGAAAGGCTCCTCCAGAAAGGTCAGAACAAGCTCTGATTCCCGTTTTAGCTGAACAGTGAATGGGAGAGTCCATGAAGGGATTCCCATGGAGATTTCCATCAGTCACATTGGAAGGGCTACTGTGGTGCAGACAGGCTCACACTAACTTAGGACTCAGATGTTCTGGACTCTGTATTTTCCTTACACTGAAATATTTAGCAACACTAAATAGATAACAAACATCGCTTATATTTTCAAATGTGGAAAAAAGTTGCAGGCCACTAAAAAACTAAAAGTTCAAAAGCCTAAAAATAAATTGTGTTACAAAAATGAGGCTGAGATCTAGGTTTGTTTTCTGGTCTTTCAACTTGTGGCAGAGATCTAAAAGCTATTTTAGTAAAGGACAGATAATTCCAATATGAGTAAAAAATTAAAAGAAATTTGTTCAGTGCTGAGCCATTCACAGACATTTGGTCATAAAACAGCAAACAACTTGTCATTCTTAATGTTATTTTTCTCTGGGGAACTAAGCTTTTTGTTTGCTGTAATGAACTGTTATAATTGAGCTCAGTTTTACTGGAGTAGAGCTTTTTTTCTAAAACAGAAAAGAGAGATGGAGATTTATTTTGTTTTGAAAAGATGGTTGCAACAGAATAAATATACAGGCAATATAACCAGGACTTTCTAAGTATGCAAAAAACCCTACATTCAGTTAATTTTATTTTCTGTTTCGTTTTTCAAGGAAAGGCATTTAATTTTCATTGCTGATATATGCTGGCATAGAAGATCAGCTGGCAGATATTATAATAAAGTGTTCTTTGTTTACAGAAAAAAATTGTGTTCATGATTTTTTAATAATGTTTGACAGTCTCATCAGAAAGAAATGGAGGTCTCAACTGGAATTGTTGTTTGTCATATGCCTGAGGCCTGAGGTTGATTTATTTTGTTCCCAAGCTGAGCTGATTTTATTTGAACTAATAACTGAAAGTTTTCCTGCATCTTTTGCTATGACAGTGCAATGAATGAAGTCCTAATGAATGAGCTGCATTTCTCAGGAAACTCCTCATTATCTTCATGCAGCTTTCCTCCACACTGCCTGGTAATTTTTAAGGCTGTGATGTTTTATGAGGAGATACAGGTAGTAGGTAGATCAAGATACAGAGGTAACTTTGCTCTTCCTTCTACACTTGCAGCTCTAATCAGAGCTGATAATTTGTGCCAAATCAAGCACTAACTTACAGAACAGACTAATACATAATGGGCATAAATAAGAGTGAAATATAAATCCCATTCATGCAGCTTCATCTCAGGCCCACAGAGAGGTTTGTGGTGTGGCTGGATAATAAGCCCACAGGTACAATTTAAGTATCTTACACAGCACATCAGCTAGAAAACCTCAGAGATAATAGTTCTTATCTAAATTGGGCTTGGCACACTGTTTTACTGCACCCCTTGGAAATCACAGAGGATGAGCCTGGAAAATTATTTTGTCTAATGAAAAAAGCTGGGAGCATTAAGTGCAGCCTTTTAGAGGGCAAAAAAATGCTCTGCAGAAGAAATAGAACTATGGCAGCAGAACAGAGACATGTCCCACCCAAAGCCCATCACCTCTCAGCTCACTAACTCAAGGCCAGTTCCTGGCTTCATTCCGCTTCCAGAGGAAGTGCCCATCCAGTGAAGGGCATCCATAACCAGTCCCTTTGGGGTTTATGGCTTCTCCATTTGGATCCTAGATGTTTATATATTCCCTTTGACCACAGGACATACTGGAAGGTTTCTGTTGGAAGATATTTTCCCTGCAGTTCTCTGAACTGCATTGAGATGCCTGCTTCCTGCACAGAAAACCCAAAGCATCCATGCATGATGGATGAATGCATGATTTGCTCTCTAGAAAAAAATCCAAGAAACAAACAGCTTGCGTTTGGCATGATGAACCGCTTTGTGTTCCAAGTCCATATTTCCATTTTGGTCCTCCTGGTCATAAATGTCTTGTGATGCTGAGTAACAACAACATAATCTGAGAATTATGCCCAGCTGAATGAGCTCGTTCATGGCTCTTATTCCCCATCTATGACTTACACATCCCAGAAATGATGCATTTTTTACCTGCATGCTGTTCCAAGGGGTACGTGCCATGGACAGTGGCAAACATGAGTCGGGAGCCTCACATAATGTATGACCCTATTACCCACAGCCTGATGATCCATCCTTTAATAACCTGGTTTTGGTTTGAGATTCTTCCCATCTCTTAAGAAGGTCTAACTTGCTGTAATTATTTTTTGATTTAGTTTTGCTCCCCAGACATCTTAATTCACAAGTTTTAAGTTGTTGCTTAATACAAAGCAGTAAAAACAGATTCACACCCAACTATTAACTACTTGATGTGTTCGGACATTAGCGAATAAGCTAAAATTCATGTGTTGAAACAAATTCTCATAGTCAGTGTCTGCCCACAGACACCATCTGAGATGACAGATGAGTCCTTCCCATCACTGTAACCTCAAGTCCCAGGTCACCAACCTCCCAGAGCAGGAACCACACTCATTTTGACTGTTCCACTGAGAGACTGAGCACATTTTTTGCAAAGCAGCAGGAGCTCTCTGCTTTCATGAGGGCTCATTAACTCCCTACTCAGCACTTCCAGCCCCACCACACACAGACTGTAAAGATAGGAGCAGTCCAGTCCTGCCCTGGATTAGCACTGGGCTATGAATGTAACTCACATATTATATATATTTTTTTAAAATTAAAAATAAGTATCTAATGTAATTATATAATATTGCAATTATTATATATGTATCTATAATATAAAATATATAAATATTTCTCAGTAGGTTCTTCAAAGCATTACTAGCACAAGACAGCCATCAGCCCTGTCAGACAGCTTCAGAGAGCATTATGGACCCTCAGACCTGAACTCCTCTCTCATCCCAGCTCCTGACTCAATTAAGCCAGGAGAGCATTAATGGGACAGCACAGGCACTGCCCTCGCCTTTCTCTTTGTAGAAGCTGGCTGCATAAAAAACCCATTTTGCTAACTCCTTCATTTTCAGCCAGATTGCTTTCTCTGCTATTGCAATTCTTTTGACCCAGGCTTTTGAATGTTTGACTTCAGCTCTGAGAGGAATAAGAATAAAGATGCACAGATAAGGAGCTCATCAGATCACACATTTCCCCAAAGACACAGGAGAAAGAGAAAAAAATATTTCCCCGATGATCCCATTCAATTTTTATTCTCTTGGAGGCTTCTGGGGACTGGCTACATAAAATAATTTGTTTTATTCCTCAGAATTTTTAATACCAAAGGAAGCTTGATAGGTAGAATTAATATTGTCGAAATGGGAAAGAACCTTCATTTTCTCTCAGTGCTGTGCAATGAATAACTATTACAGAAGAACAGGAGGAGGCCAGTGGCCTGTGCTGGCTTCATCCCATGAGCTGCATCAGGGTTGTGAATTCCCAGCCTCTGTCCTGGCATAGTCTGGGGTAGCTGGGGATAGTTCACACACTCTAGCTCTGACTTTCCTTTTCATTTCAGCACATCCAAGGGCTAAACCACCCTCTTCCATACCCTGAGACCTGTCCTCAGCTGCTGTTCAGGGCTTTCAGTAACTCCAGTCTCTTGCCTCAACTGCCTCAAGCTCTCCTTCCCGTGTTGGCAAAATCAAACCTGCACCACGTGCTCCCCCCCACTTCAGTCTCTTTTAATGTCAAAACCACCTGCAAAATGAACATAGGAGCCTTCAGAGTCGGTTCCCCAAGAATTCCAGTAGCAGGATCCAAATGCAGGCTGTGTTTGGAGGAAAGACATTCTCTGATCTCATGTCTGCATACCTCTCTGGTCACATCATCTGCTTTCCTCAGAAACATCCTGCTCTTTTCCCTCTCCTCCTGAAACACAAAACCACAGCTTCCCATGGCTCCAGAGCACATATCTTCACCAAACTGAAGGATTTTCCAGGGCTGAGTCTGCCCTCTCACCAACTGTGAAGGATCTAATGCATTTTTGTGCATAGAGACTACAATTTATGTAAATAAATCTTAAATATTCCATTAGATAAGGTTCAAGTTCCATGATCCCACTTTTAGTTTTACTGGGGACATACCAGGATTTGTGTGACAGAAGGATTTCTCCTAATTCTTGACCTCAGAGAGAGCAGCTGTATAGAAAGAGTAAGGAGAGTAAAGCTGAACTCATGGGTTTAACTGAAACATTAGGGATGAAAAGTTGTGAATTAAATAATGCATTTTATTTGTACAGTAAGAGTAAGAGCACCCAGAGAAACTAAAGAAGAAAAGCTGGAACAGGTTATAGAAGAGTATGGAATCTGCTAATTTAAGAGAAAAATATAAGCTAATTAAGATATTGATGCCCACAGTTAAGTGTCCCATTAAATTAGAAAGCATGTCTGTAATTCAAATGAGATGCTTTGCTGGCTAAATACTCAGTTCCTTTTTCTCCTCATCTTCAAGAACTATTATATCTCAAATGGAATACAATGAAATCAGTTTAAGAAGGATTTGGGAATGTCCTGCTAGAGGAGGCAAGCATAATTCCCAAGCATTCACTTTTACAGGGTCTGACTACGTAGATATATTCAGGAAAATTAATCTGAAATAAGTAGATACCCAAATTATTAGTTTGTAGCTATATGCTTATATTGAAAATTAAGGTGTTTGTCATTCATCTTAGATTAAATTATTCTGGAATAATAAAATACAAATCATCAGCACTAAAGGTAGGAAATGGTGTCCCTCTCACACATTAAACACAATTTAACTGTGACAAGTTAATTCAGTGTGAATGCAAATCTGGTCTCACACGTAAAAGAAACTAATATTGTCCTAACCCTTAATGTACAGATGTCTATTTTTTGTAACTATTTTTCCTCTAGGACACAATATCAGGCAGACTTCCCTCTAATCACTGTCACGAGGTGTGTAGTGAGGAAGTCCTTACTCTAGTCCTTGGTTTCTATAGGGTGCAGTGAGCAGCTGACTATGGAGCCAGCTGAAAGATGACAAAGCAAGAGAATAATTCAAATTTGAATCACGGTGTATTTAAATATCAGAAGAAAAAGGATGATATTTTGCCTAACTTTGGAAGGAGGCAGAGAACACCCTTAGCTTTTTGAAGTTGTGTGCAGGCTCAAGTGACTTGAGCAGCCTTTGCTCGGTGTCCTTCTCCCCACTTTTCTCTTGCCCAGCTGAAAGAAGAGTGGCAAGGTGATCTTCCTGCAGACACTGGCCTGCAGCTCAGCTTCCCACTGTGCAGGCCATGCCCTTCACCCTGCTGCACAGTAACCTCCACAAGTTATCCCAGGATACTCCTAGGGCTGTTCCATGCAGCCACAATTAACCTGGAACACTAATGCAGACTCCTCCCAGATTTTTTAAGCATACAGAGCCTGTTCTTGACACAGCTATACTGTTAATATATAAATATTTATATATTTATGACAAATAACAAATAAATTTGCAACAAACATACGTTTGTACCTGAAGTGGTTTATTTTTCTCATGGACAAGCACTCTGCATTGTATGGCTCTCTTCAATATTACACATCCAGGGTCGATTATAAACCCTTCATGTTTCTCTAGCAGGAAGGTTAAATTCAATTCCCCTTTATTGCAGTTTGCAAACACAATATACTCTCCAGCTGGCTTGGAAAAGCTCCTCAGTTAAATCATCTTGTGCAACACTGCTTCTTAGTCACTGGTACCTCCCTACCCAACAACAACCTGACAGCCCTACACTTCCAGGATATTTATTGGTCTGTCCTTAAATGAGAGAGTTATTTTACAACATATTTGCTTTTTATTGAAATGTGGTTTTGTGTTCCTCTTTGTTTTGAGGGGTTTTTGGGTGAGGGCACAATGGTGCTTTTAGGTTTTCGGTGTCTCCTAGAGGCTGAGTCCACGCAGTAAATCAGGAGCCTGGTTCTTTGTTTTCAGGGTTTAAAATACTGTTACCAACAGACAGTGAAATGATGTGTTAGCATAGCAGAGTTCCTGTCTTATTGAACTGAGGCAAGGAGCCTAGAAAACCAAAGGAAAAGGATCCACTGGAATCTGTATTCTTTCCCTCACCACAGCTCCAGAACATGAGATTATTTTGCTTGCTAGAATAACTGCTTATCTGCCTGTGGCCAGGGCTGGTGTTTCCTGCAATGCTGAGAAGGTCCACACCTAATTATGGTGCTGACTTGATTGTTTTTGTCCAACTCATACTTTAAAGAAATCCATTCTAGCTTATCCCCAACCAAGGAAAGGTTGGGGATAATGGGTAAATGGACTTACTCAAAGGATAAATATGCTCCAAAAGAGTGAAGCAGGAATAAAGAGGAAAACTGAAGCACCTTTCTAGAAGGTCCTACAAAGGCTGAGAACCTTCAGTGTGAGTTCATTGTTTCTGCTGCCAGTACTGCAGCTCCCAGATCCATCCAGGCTTTCCTGCTTTGCTTACGACAAGGCTGTCACCTGGCAATCCTGGTTGTTGCATCTGCATCATTTTGTCTGGCTTGGCTGGATACTCCCTGGGACAGGGACTGGGCCTTGTCTGCACTTTAAAAGTAAAGATGCACACGTAATACATAATTACTGTACAAAACAAACTCAACATTCAAGGCAGCTTTGTTGGTTTTTGCTTTCTATGACTCAACAAATTTGTTACCTTGAGGTGCTAAACACAGTTGTGAGCAAAAGAGTGAGGAAAAAAAGGTCAGTTTTGCTACTATAGAATTGTCTTCTCATTTCACAGGAATCCTCTGGTGCTGACACTGATATGTGCTGGTTTCCCCTCTCCTCCTAGGTGTTATTTTTGAGAAAGTGCAAAGCAGCACCTTCCCAGCAACATCTGTCAGCCAGGAAGACTGAGTATTTTTGGCATTTTCACAGGCAGAAATTATAGCACAGAAAACAATAAGTACAAGACCAATGATGCTGACAGGTATCATAGAAAGCTGCATTTATATAGGAATTCCAAAAGAAACTGAAGCCCAGCTAATAAAACATTCTTCAAAAGGGAAATGGGCTCTTTCTAGATGCCTGTCCTTGACTGCCCTTTTTCTAAAGAATCCAATTAATAATCCTGAAAAATTTATTAGCCACATTGTTTGGGTTGCTGGGATTTCCCTGTGCTATCTGAAAGGATAATCAGCCCCCGGGGATGCTCAAAGCCTTTGCTAAGGGGGTCAAAACCTTCCCTCACCAACAAAAAGCTGCTGCCTTTCTCCTGGTATCTTAATGCTCCCATCAGTGGCAGAGAAAATCTCCCCTGCCCAAGAGCCCTGGGGGATGAGTGAATCAACACCTTACACAGCACCTGGGCTTAGAAAAATGTTTATTAATGATTGCTGTGTTATTTATTGGGGGTGCCTATGCGGAAAAAAATCCCACTTTTGCCCGCAGGACTGCGATGTATTTGCTTTCACGGATTTGCCACACATGGTTAGGCACAATTAGCATTTGCAGGAGGCCTGGGTAACAGGTAAGGGTGGCCCCAAAATGGGGCTTTTCTTCTGAGAGCCCCTTTGAAGGTCAGGGTTGGAGCAGGAGGTGGTTTGGCTTCACAAATCCGCTCACCCCGGGCTGGTTGTGGGGACAGCAAGTGCAATTCCCCACAGTGCCCAAAGGCACTGAGTCAAACATCTCATACAATACAGAAAAAATTAGGGTCCCTAACGAGAAATTAGTGGCACTGTGGCTCTTGATCATTCTGCCTTTTTATTTATGATTTCTGCTCATTAATTCTGCCCCACCTGCATGCAGGAGCCCCCTTAAGTGACAGACACTCTGCAGACAAAGGACAAGGGTGGCAGTCCCTCCTTCAAGACTAGAGCAACGCCTGGAGCCTGTTAAATCCGAGATGTTAATCCATGAAGTTTTAAGCTACTACTTTGTGACTGTATCCAGCAGGGCTGGTACAGTGCCTTTCAGAGCTGGGAAAGCCCTCCCCTTCACTTGTACTTCTGAAAAGCAGAAGATTTAGTTCAATTGACAGAGTGCGTTCCTCAACGTTTAAAAATGCATCAGCTTGAATTTCTATTGTTAACTCGAGCTCTCTCTGAAACACATAAATTAGTGCTTGGCTGAGAATCCCACTGTAAGTTGCAGAATACGACAACTTGCACGATACAGAACTGTAAAGCAAGATGAAGCATCCCCAGCCCCTTTGCCTTTAAAATGCCATGGAAGCACAGAGGCTCTCGGCAGAACACCTTATCTGCTCTCCGAAGCTGTGACTCTTCATCCTCTCCCGATGAAGACCCGGGGGATTGCTTACTTAGCATCCACCAGAGGCAATGGATAGGGTGAGCAGCCACTGCAGCCAGAAACCCCCAGTGCCGAGCACGGGCAATTCCCCCGCACATGCAGAGACTTTGGAGCTGAATTGTGCTGAATCGAGAACCCTCGGCTAAGCGAGCCATGTGTGCCCGGGAGGAGCAGCCCCTGCCGCTCCGCTGAAAAGCAATGCAGTAAGTGCCGGGATATTGCAGCAGGCACCGCTCCCCGGGCTGAGCAGCAGCCTTGCAGCTTCTGCTGCGAGAGACACAACCTCCAGCCCGGCAGCAGTGCCAGGGCTGCATGATTTTTGTTGTTTCTGGAGTGGGTTTGCAGTGCCAGGGGCTGTGTGTTTGCTTTGTGTGCCTGTGTGGGTGTTGCAGGGAGCGCTGGCTGTATGTCCTGTGCTGAACCGGGACTGCTCGCTTTGGGGGGGCTCTCTGTGGTCATCTGTGACAGGGTTTGAACAGAAATGTGCTTAATAACTTAATGTCAGCAGGCATTTGTGTTCTCCTTCACCATGCAGCACGTTTCCTGTGCTTGTGTGAAAACTATTTTCTGTACTAGTACTAGGTACTCTGATGCTGGATTTACAGGGGCTGTGCCTTTGGGTAATGATGAATCGTAGATTGAAACTATGTGAATGAGTGCCCTGATGGTGGATAATACTTTTATTTCACTTCAGATACGGCTAATTTCTAGTTTGTGGTAAATTCCTCACTGTGGTCTGGAATTGCAGATGCTTTTTTGGTAGATAAATGTTTGTAAGCAGTACTTTATCATAGCAGAGCAGTGGCTTTCTTCAGATTCTGATGTTCTGTTACTGTACTCTGCAGCAGCAGCTTTCTGTTTGTACTGAGTAGGAGAGGCAAAGCATGAGTTAAAGTTTGCTTTATATGAAGAAGGATTTTTACATAATTTGAAAGTGTTTGCAAAATTAGCATTTGGACAGTAATTGCAGGCCTTTGGAAAGATCTGTGCAGCATTTAAAGCAAATTCAACCATACAGTTTTTGTCCTGTTAGTTAGAAACTAATACCAAGCTTCTTTCCTCTGGTTTCTTGGTACAGCTTCCTCAGTGACTTACGAGCTCTGGCTTTAGGATAACTGCCTGCCTTCAGCCTCCCTGCCATTTTGGGCTTCAGGCATGTTTAACTCTTTAAGGCAATGTTTGCGAAATCTTTTTAAGAGTAATACATGCAACTGCCAAAAGTTAGGGATTCTGTTTTTGCTGCTCAGTCAAATGTCAATAATAAATAGCCATTGATCTCTTGTAAAGGAGCACTAATGAAACCATTCTTTGGTTTTCCCACTCAATATTTGTTTATAAGTTGGGGTTTATTTAGTTCTTGTAAAATATTCACATATTGAAGAAAGAAATATTCCTCTGATATATCTGTCATTTTAGTTTTGAGCAAAATTTGCAGCGTCACTAATTTGAAGGAATAATTCTCAAAAATTAGGCAAATAAAGTTCAGTTTCTTCTAAGGGAGTTTTTGCAGAGATGCTGCTGAAGATGTGTGTAATGTTTAGTCCCAGGCACAGCTGATGAGACCAAAAAATACCCTGGAAGTTATGGCACCTTTTCACTCCCATGCAACATGCGTGTCTTGGAGTTTTCTCCTTGAGATTAATGCTCAGGTGCTGAAAAGAGATATTTCCTCTGGCACCGCAGTCAAGAGAATTTTCTCCTTTTCATCTAAGAGAAGCCTTGTGATATGTGGTGCTATTGGGTTGCAATTGCTAAGATAATGCAAAATTAATAAGTGATAATTGTTCCTTAGTAGCTGTACAACTTTGAAGATGGACAAACCTACAAGGAGGGTGGATCACATCTGAATCTGATCTGCTCCCCTCCTCTCTTTCTCTCCCCTACTTCTCCCCTTCTGTTTATGAGCCTTTGATAGGTGCTGTAGTTGCTCTCATTTAAGGACCTGAACCTAAGATCAGTGCAATTTTTCCAGTCACAGGTTCCCAATCTGTGTGTGCCTCATCTGCCCCTGTTTTCTCCATCTAGATTTCCAGCAAAGCCAGTAGCAAACTTGGGAGATATGAGAATGTATGATGAGATATCTCTGACTGAGCATTATAAAGCTGATGTTGGTATATCTGTTATGAGGAAAGAGCAAGGATTTCACCTGTAACCAAAACGTGCTCAGAACATGCAGTTTTGATGACATTATCATCAGATATTTTCAGGTAAACTAACTCCAGTAATTTAACAACTTACTGTTTTCAAATTATTTCCTCTGAGGTACAAAACAGGGGAGGGAAAGAAATGCAAAGAAAGAGTTGGATGCTGGAAAGTCGCTGGATTCATGATGAGAATCACAAGACAAAAAGGAAGATTATGTCTGGTTTTATGCATTCATGCAATTCTGAGTCTTTAATCAAAATGTATTTCCTGAACTGGAACCGCAGAATTATTTGCCGAATATTATTGTTCGTGTCAAATGTAAAACGGAGAATATTAGGTATAAAATCTAATTTCTCAGTCTAGAATAAGCATATTAGTAAACATTATGTTTTCACCTCATCTTGTCTGTAAGTAACCCTGGCAAGAGCCTTGCCTCAGAAGTCAAGTTCACTTTATTGCATTGCAAGCTGAGAGAGAAACATGCAAAGGGAAGTTTACTAATTTTGTCCTACATTGCCAGTAATGAGCTGCAAGTCAATTTAATTAATGAAGAGTAGCTGCTCAACATTTGTAGTCACCTGAACTACTTTAATTTGCATCACTGCATTTCTAGCAGATTTTGACATGTGAAAGCACGGACAGCTTTCCCTGACAGTAAGAAATACGACTGTCATTTAAGTACCAGAGGCAAAACTTCCAGTACAGAACTGGATAAAAGAATGCACAGTGAGTGGATAAACATGCTGCATAATTTCAAAGCCCAGTGCAAGTGTGTGTCATTGTTGCACCAGGAAGCAATGGCACGGACGATGTCACACTAAAGACATCCAGCACGTTCTCACAGAGATAAGTTCAGCTGTGTTCGTACAAGAGCAGGGAATTTTTGTGCCATGCTTAGTAGAACTGTCGTGTTTATAAAGAAATACATCTTACAGCTAGTGACATCCAAAACGTGCCACGTACATAGTCAATACTTTCTTTCTGACTACAAAAAAAAGGACATTTTCTTTCTTGTTTTTCAAGGGTAGACTCTCTGACGGCGTCAACTACTTAGATATGCTGCATAGTAATTATTTTATTCATATGTATGAAAGAAAATCTCTTGGAATCTTCATTATACTTATCTGCTGTGAGCATCAAGATTGGATTTAATTGGGATTTTCAGATATATGCTTAGACAGTCCATTTTCAACAACAAAATGAATATGCTATTATTTTCTACTATCACTTCTTTCCAAGGGCAATTACTTAATACTCTGTAATAGCTACAATTTAGGATACTTCATTTGCCACAGTGACTCTCCTCACTTTCCACACCCACACAAACCCCAGAACCTACTGTGAGTAAAGCAGCAGTGCAGTAGCATTCAAGGAGGATTAAAGGACTAAGATTGAGTACTTCCTCAAGCCTACAGCCTGAGCTGTCATTTAAAACAGGAGCAAAAGTGATGTACCTGCCTTTCCCAAGTGCTATTCAAAAGGTGTAGATATGCACACAAAAACCATGCAGGATTAGAAAGATCACACGCTGTGTTTGGCAAAGTATCTCCCAAGTGCACCTGGTAAGGCAGGGTGACCTTCAGAAGGTGCAGAAGAGCTGGCCCACAATTCTGTCACCTTCTGCATCTATTCCTTGAGGCTTTAGGCAAGAATTCTGGCATCTGGCTTTTTGGAGGATAATTCAGGACATTGAACTTTAAAAGAAGGCTGTGGAAATCTGTATTCTAACAAACTTAGCCATGAGCAGAAAACTGCAAAATCAGTGTCTGGTTTTCACTGAAATATCTGGAAGAAACTCCAAATGCCGTGTGCTCAGCTCTGAATCTTCATCAGTTCATGGAACCTTTAATGATCTTTCCTTTCCTCTTGCACACAAATACAAAGGAAACAGCACGTGAACTAAACCAGGGTTTGCTTGAACGACAGCTGCAGGGACACACACCTCTTCTCAGCATTATTTTAGCATTTGAGTTTCAAATCTATTTCATCCAGCCCTGGGGGAACTAAGCCTCTGGGGATCCTGTTCATGATACTCAGAATTCATAGTAGGCAGCCAGAGAGATTCCTAGACAGGAAGAACATTGTATCCCCCAGTGTCAGTCAGGACTTTGTTCAGAGGGAAAGATGAGGAAATGAGACAGAAGGTTGCTGAAAACACAGATGTTCACATTTCTTCTGCTAGAAACAAGGAATGATTTATTTCTTTTTATCATAAATCACAGGTTTTCCTTCAAGGCTTTGCTTTAGACTTTCAATCAGTGCTGATGGCTGTAAAGAATCACATGCCCAAATCTAAACTACCTGGTGGAAAAGCCTTCTATTTCTCTCCTGCCCCATCTGATTGATTTCATGATTACTGGAGAATTTGCTGCTTCAGACATTTGTCTTATAAACCAGTCCAAGGCAGCTGATGTCACCCATCCAATTTTGTTTCCATATTCAAATTCAAGCTCCCACTCTCTCTGTCAGCATCACCAATATATCTATGATTTCTTACCAAATAACCACATCACACCATATGTTGCAGAGTTGTTTTGGATTTTTACCAGTTTAGTTTAGAATTCAGCCCTCAGTCTGGGCATAATTCAGCTGGGAGGAGATCTATTCTAGAATCCCAGAGGGGTTTGGGTTGGAAGGGGCTTCAAAGATCATCTCATTCCAACTCCCTGCCCTGGGCAAGGAATCTTCACCAGACCAGGATGCTAAGAGCTCCGTCCAACCTCTCCTAGAACACTTCCAGTGAAGTGATTTTTAAAAAGCCTGGTGAAAGCCATGAGCCTCATCAGATACTATAAAAAATAGTGGGAATGAAAAGAAGAGGAAACCTCAGCTACCAACACAGAGGGAGCCAATTTTTGTCAGTTAGATCTTGTCAGGAAAGTCTCCCATTATTAGAAGTCCAAATAATTATAATCCATAATTGCTCAAAGTCAAGAAACTCAAAGTAACCAAACCAAAAAGACTAAACTCTGGAAAAACAAACATTGCATTCATTTTGTCCTCCATTTTGGGGTATTCTTAAGGATTTATGCTTCAAAGCTTTCATCTTCAAGCTATGAGAGCATTTTAGAATAAAGACTTTTATATCCTTGCACAGTAACCTCAGCAGAGCTTCAAAAGCATCACCACATATGAAAATTACACAAGGTTAAAATTTAGGTAATCCTTATATTGAGAATCACAACTTCACAAAACATTACTTGCTTCTGTTTTGTTCTTATTTTCTGCAACATTACATGACCGCCTTTGTGTCTTACAGCCAGCAGAAATGTTTCCCAGGAAGTAAAATGGAGAGATTTTCTGCCATCTGCATCAGCAACCCCCCAGAAAATGGTGTTTTCTGGATTATATTCTGCCTCTGAGTTCACTCTATCATCACTGCAGTTTTGCAAGTTGCAAGCCAAACGCAGCCAGAAAGGAAATACCCAAGTAAAGCTGATCCAACTCTTGTTCAGCTGCAAAAGCGTTCCGAAATATCTCTCCTTACTCTTTTCATGTGCTATATTTGGTCAGCACACTGAACTTGACTTGCATTGTGCTCTCTCCCATTCAGACTCTGTCACACCATTACAGCACTGACAGCTCTCATCTCCATGCTCACTGTGGGTATTTTCTGGAAAGAAGCAGATTCTCCTGTTTGGAAACACCTGCTTTCACTTCATACCATTTTCCTTCTGCCACATCTTAGTAATGAGCTCTTTTAACAATTGCCTGGAGAATGGGAACAGGTTGGTAATAGCAAGAAAAAAAACCTAAACAAACTCAGAATTGCATCTGTGAAGGAGGTTTTCCCCAGCTGCCTTTTGCCTTGGGCCTTGATCCCATATCCATGGGAGGCAGTGAGGAGACTCCCACTGACTGCATCAGAACCTAAAAACTTCTATGGCAGGTACATTGGGAGTGGTTTTGGTGATGTTTATGATGCAGAACAAAAGTGCTGGTCCTGCAGCAGAACAAACATGCAGAACAAACCCTGGCCATGGTGAGCAGCCCCTCCTGGGGAAACACCCAGCTCCCCTCCTGAGTCCCACACACATCAAACATTTGTAGCTGGGCTCTCATAGACAATGAAGTTTTGTTCCATCCTCTTGTTTTCTGATATTGTCTTGATTTAAATTATGTGCGAAACAAAGGAAATAATATTGTAGAAGAGGAATGAAAGCATAACACAGGCACAAATAAAATTTGGTTACAGGCAGAATTAAAGTAGATGGAGTAACCCTTCTTATGAAGAAATACTGCACCTAGGGAGGGTGTTTTGTATAATACTCCATAGCTTGGGATTCAACTTAAAAAGCCTTTTGGACACCCTTAGATCTCAAAATGTAGAGAAAACCAGCAAGGGAATGTGTCTCTTTTTTTGTATTTAAAGCATTTCCTTTATATAATCCTTGTAAAACCGAGATTTTGGTGAGAAATAATAAGTGCATACAAATGAAGCAGATTCTCTGAAAGAAGCAAAACCCAAAAAAACCCCAAATAAATCAAGATCTGGAAAGAAAATGCAAGCAGCATATATTCCACAGTAAGTTTCCTTAAGCAATATTTAGTGCCAAGGCATTTTCTGTCTCTGATGGAAGAGCAACAGCAGCAGGTCCCAGCTGGATACACCTGTCTCTCCTGACGAAGCAGCTGAATGTTTCTGCAAGCAGCCAAGGAAGGGCTATGTTCATGTGCTGCTTCATTTCAAGCTCACTGGACAGACTTGTACAGCAACCTGTCAGGGCTGTTGACATCAGTATTTGTCTCCAAAACTACCCTGTGACACTGGGATGGACTTAAAAGGACTAAGCTGAGCTGTTAGGAAGCACTGTCTGCACAGGAACCATCTCTGTCTGTAAGAGGAAGAGGCTGACTAGGGGTAAAATACAGAGAGGGCATTTAATTTATAATTGTGCACAAGTACACACACACAGATTAAAACCTTGGGGCTCATCTGTGGCTTTTCCACCACCTGCTCGCTAAAAAGGGCTGCTGAGAAGGACTTGGGAGCCACTGGGACCCACAAACAACACAAGATTTCTGTAGCATTTGTCTATGTTATGAAGACAATATACTAAGTTACTCATGAAACAAAAGAAGCTCAGAGTTTTTCTATTCTCTTTTTTTGTTTTTAACACTCTGAGTTTCCTTCCCTGAGCCTGTAGACCTTACAAGCACTGCTCCTTAGCCCTGCCAGTGGGCAAGGGAGGCACAGATTAAATACAGCAGAGATGGAGTTGAATGTGCTGCCTGACTCAGAACAGCTTTCTGGTTCCCCTGCCCCTGGGATCTTGCTTTAAAAGTCATGTAATGCTTTCAGGTGCTATTTAATCAGTCACCATCCATAAGAGAACACCTCAGCTGACTGCTAGGCTTTTTTTTTTCCTTTTGGTTAGCACTGAAGTGTTCTTCTACTGACCATGGAACAAACCCTTCTGTGATGCTGGCCTGGGTTTCAAATGTCTGGACATGCTGCATGTGTGGCAGGTGAATCTTGTCAGCCTACACATTGCAAACCCATGGGATGAGTCTCACCCTTACCCTGCAGTTACCATTGCTGTCATGGCAACCTGGCCCCATATATTCAAAGTTTAAGTGTGTGTATGAACCTGCTGCCCTCAGAACCATTTTTATGTGCTCCAGTGACTTCACTGGGCAGTTTGGCAGCAGAGGGCCACGTTGAATTCTTCTTAGTTAAAATTCACAGGAGTTATAGTTTAACACTGAAAGGGACAGACTGGCTGTGTGAGGGAGCCACAGGAACAACCAGTCTAGGCTGAGGTTTTTTATGAACTCTGATTTAGTGATTTAAATTTATTTGGTTTTCTGAGATGGTCTACAGCTCATAGGCAGTGTATTACTCTGTCTTGGCTGACAAGAGGTAACTTCTAAAGATGCATGACCTTGGTTTCTTGCTGTCTTGGAAACATAATAATAGCCCTACCACATTGGAAGTAATACTTTTTACTGGAGTTCCCTACCCCATCTGCAGTTATGGCCACGTTATGTGCTATGCCACAGTAATAACTGAAAAACATCAACATGAACCTTGCTGGAAATAGCTCTAGCACAGCTCTGAAAGCCATTTTTTCAGGTGAATGAAGTAAAGAGAAACTTTTCATCTCCAGGAACACATGAGCCTTTCTAGTGCGCTTCGAAGCTTGGCCAGCTGGAAGCAGGAGCTGTAGCAAACTGCTGGGGAGCCTGTTTGGAAGCTGACTCCAGCACAGGAATTGAAATAAATGAATTTGGCATCTAAAAGGAGGTTTTGTGGAGTCAACGCTTTCTAAGCAGAGGACAGAGAGAGCTTTGGCAAGGCTGGTGCATACATTATTGACATTTTAATGTCACAAAGGGGTAATCCCAGGTCTAACTCTGAGCCAGCTGAACTTGTCGTGGTGTTGAAGCCCACCCTTCTCAGGTGTAGGGCTGAAGCGATGCTGAAGTGCCAGCCTGAGTGGGCAGGGGAGTGTTAGACACTGTCAGAAAGCAGACACATGCCAAATAAACACCCTCTTTGTACTAACCTGTGATTTCCTGTGTTCCCTGCCCCCCACCCACCAAAGATAAAGCTTTTATGTGGATAGTTGTCCAAGAATAAGCATGAGAATGCTGAGAAAATAAATAATTTATGCCTGCTTTTGGTTGTTCAAACCAAAACACATTTTTAAAGGAATCCTCCCGAAATGGAAATCAATGATGGTTGGCATCATTCTCAGAACATTGCCTTGGGACACTGAAGTGCACAAATGCTTTGCTGATATTTTGACAGAGTGCAGAAGAATTTTCCAAGTGATTTTCCATCTCCCAGGAAAAAAATAATATTGTATTTTCCTATTTGCATTTGGACAACTATTTGTATCTTAAAGCAAGTATCTGCAAAACATTCATGCCTGCAGCATTTTTAAAATTAATAGCACAGAAGGAAATAACGCTGGCAGTCTAGCAGAATTTTTTTGTTGGATTTGTTAAGAATGGGAATTCTTTACTCTGTGTAAAGAAAGTCTTGTTTCCTTATTTGCCTAGGGATCAGAACTGTTGTCTTTAGCTTTCTTTTCTCCTGACAATTTGTTCCTGTAATCTCCTTATGTTCCTACATTAAAACCTTTGGCTAAATTGAGAGGTAGCTTAACTGACAATTTAAACTACACATTAGTAAACATAACAGGAGGCAATGGGACAAGTCACCCCACAAAGAGAGAAAAACAGTGAACAACAACAGGAATCTGTGCTGCCTCACCTACTTTTCATTCCTTCTTTTTTTTAAAAAAAAGTTTCCTGCAACAACATCTTTCTGCCTGCATTTGCAAGTTCCATCTGCTCACACAAAGCTCATGATATGCAGAATAGTTTGTACCGTGGTTAGGTCTGCTCCAAGGAGATAAAAATGGATTTTAATCAGTGGCAAGGGACACTGAGAGTCTGAGCACAGCCAGGGGAGCCACGGGCAGGATTTGAGATGGGCCCTGTGACTTTGTCTGGGGGCACACAGAGCTCCTCAAAACGGCTCAGCATCAGCTGAAAGCATCTTCTCCAAGGGCAAGGTGTGTGGTGTTACAAAACCCTACCTCAAAAATCACACAGCAGGTGATTCCAGGTCACCCTCCTCAGGAATGGGGACAGAAGAGGGCAGGGGAGCTCTGGAACCTCTCAAAGAGCATTGCCACCACTGTTTCTCTGAGAAAAATCATGTCCACAACCAGCACAGCAGATACAGTACCTCCAATCTGTGTTCTGCAAGAAAACCAGGACTGCCTCACCCAGAGCTAGGGCAGCACCACCGAGGTGCTCAGTTCTTCAGGGAGGAAGGGGCTTGTGGAAGGAACAATTCTAAAGCACCAAACAGAGCCCCAGCACCTTGGCTGGGACATTTTCCTTGCTTTTCCCCCTCTTCACCACATGATCCAACAGTGTCTCACCCATTGACTGTCTGGGAAATGTGATGAGTTTGATCAGGAAAAGAAAAATTTCTCCCCCAGCTCTACTAAATTCTGTGGGTATCCTGAGAGAAGATGATCTTTGGACAGCAGCAGAATATATGATTGCAAGCAGACAGTAATTTTATTACACAACTGCCCAACAGCACTTCTCTGAAATATTTTGAAGTTCTATGGCATAGAGAAAGTCAGCATTTTTTAAAGCAGTTTAAACCATAAAACAGAGTAGTAACCAGCAGGGGAAAATCAGAATAGCTGTTCCTTCAGAATTTTTGAGTGATTAGGCTAATTTTCAACCTTTCCTCTACGTGATCTATTATTTAATCTCCCACCTTACTTCATAGCAGCAAACAACATTCTGGTCTAAACCTCTGTTTTTCATCCCTTATTAAAGCATTACTCTCTAAAAGAATGGATTTTTGCAAAATGCTACTGTAAGAGAGAGAAGAAAGCAGGAGCAGCTCCAAAAAAGGTTCAGATGGCTGTGCCAGTCCTGCTGCTGTGCCATGTCACTGCTGCTGTCAAGGATATTCCTCACCTTGAGAGCCAAATCAAAGAGAATTTTAAAATAAGGAATAAAATTAGAAGATCAAACCTGTAGAGGTGAGGAAAGTGGGATCTGGTCCAGTACTTACTATATTCTTTCCCATTTTTGTTACCATGAAATAAAAATCAGCAAATGCTCTAACAGCCATTTATGTCAGAGTAAAAAGGAGAGGAACAATCAAGTTTCTACAAGATTTTACTTTTATCACATAACATGGGCTAACCACTGCTTTTTTTCCCCCACTTGATCTCTTTGTAAGGTTATTTTAAAGAGTTTCCTCCCTCTTTATTTGAAGAACTGGATACAAAGGATGAACTCTATTTCTAAACAGATTTACTCAGCAAAATTTTCTGATTTCTGTTCTTACAGTTTCTTCTCATTGTATTAGCACTCTCTTTTTTTTTCCCCACACAGCTCTTGCTAATATGAACTTGCATTAACATGTTGCTTATTGGGCCCATAAACAAATTAACATGCAGTAGTTAAATAACTACTAAAGGTCTGGTAAAAATACATTTAGCAGGCGAGAATGTGTTTGAATGAATAATAATCACATCAAAATAGCAAAGATGAATTTATATACCTCTTTCTTCTCGATATTTTTTTAGATCTCCGTAACCCTCTGAGAAGCTGTGCTTAAAACACTGGTGTGAATACAGAGCAGAAAATCTGAAGTAATTTACTTCCAATCCTTCTCAAAAATTCACTGCATTTGCTTGTGCAGCAGAACAGCTCTGGGGATGCTGAAAGGGTGCTGTGAAAATCACTGCCCCGTAAAGTCCTTGCTGGCTACTGTTTAGAAAAGGAATTTGTGAAGGAATAAAAGCACTTTTTCACCAGGTTACAAAAAAGGAGAAGGAAGAAATAGTTTCCAGTTGCTGGAACTAAAAAAGGCGAGGAAGTGCAAGTGCATGCAAAGAGGGAAAACCACAATTCTCCTTTGCAAAAAGCAAGGAATGATGTGTAAAAGGCATTCATGAAAATACTTCTACCCCAGCCACAGCAAAGATTTGTGTATAATCAACTTCTGTTTGCTGCAGAGCAGTTGCCGACATATTTTCATGCAAGCTGGTGTTGTTTTCCCTGCTTGAGTGGCATAGCAATAATAAATACATTTATTATTCATTAAATGCCTTCAAAATATTTTAATATGCCTCAGCATTTCCAAGGTGTTCAAGTTACAGCAGTAAAACACCCTGTTCACATAATTTGCTGCCTTAACAACTAAATATTTCAGTTTGTAGTTTGAAGTTTCTGAGTGCACATTTTCAGACAGAGTGGGGAATCACTTTAAGTATTTGGAGTCAAACCCCTAAAAAGAAGCTTTCTTCTTAAAAATCACACCCCACTCACTCATCCCCCCTTCAAAACAAAGCTGGCATTATACACAGTTCGATTCTCCCATATTTTAAAACAGGATTCATGAAATTCACCAAATTCAGAGGTCGTCAGATGAGGAAAAAGATGTTTTTAAGGTAAAGGCAGACCAATAGATAGGTGCTGTGGTATGTGCGTGCCTTGTTTTGTGTGATTTGATTGTGTCTTTTTTATACACAAAAAAAAAAGCCAAAAAAAACCTCAAGAAACAACAACAACAACAAAACCAAACCAAGCTTCCCCCCCCCCCCCCCCCCAAAAAAAAAAAAAAAAAAACAAACCAAAACCACAAAAACCAACCAAACAAAAAAGAGGAAAGTAATGAGGAATTAAGATTTGATCTTATGGTTTTGTTTGCTTGCTGTTTGGAAGCAAGTCTTCAGGTCCCAGCCTAGATTTGCATGATGGAGAGCTCTGCATTGCATTTCCTGAGTGCCACTGCATGCCAAAGCAGATGGAAGGTGATTTATGGTCCTCCTTGTTTGTGGGGATAAAGGAGGAGAGAATTATGCCTAGATCACTGTGTCCCAAATAATTCCCTAAGGTTATCGTTTGCACAGCTCTGTCTTACATTAAGTTTATGCCAAAAAAAAAAAAAAATCAAAATACGAGGAAGTGAAGCACTGAAGCAGAATGCACAGGGAATGTACCAAAGCACACAGTGCTTATTTATCTACAGTGAACCACATCAACCAGGGGGAAGTTTTATTCCCAGTCACTGCTCAGAGCTTCCAGTGAAACACTCCCAGATTGTGTTATTGTCACCAAGTCCAGCATTTGGTGAACTTTATCTACAATCAGAGCCTGGCAACATGTAGGCCATAAGCAAATAAGTCTGAAAGCTAAATAGTTTTTCTTCTTAAAAGATTAGCACTTGAGACATCTAACTGCAGTTACCAGTGTTGTGTCCTGTGAGGTACAAAGAGAGAAATCATTCAGAGACCTAAGATCTGGGATAGCAGAGCTGTGGTACAAAGAGCAATAACTGGAGACACTCAGCCCTTCCAGCAGCCTGGAGATGCCTGCTGCCATTCTTGGGACGGGTTCAGAGACACTGGAGACACGATCCTAACACGATTGCAGCTGGCAGAAACCTCTCACCAAGATGCAAAATAAGGCTAAAAATGAGTTTGTGCTGGTGTTATTTACTGTGTGTCACCCAAGTAAGAATATGGAGCTCCAGGTCTGCAAAGGATGCTTCACAGAGTTCTCTTTTTGGTACAAGAATTCTTGTTTTCATATTAATAAAGTCAAATATTGACAAATTTTCTGTTCTTCAGGGCAAATGCTGCTGCAGGGGTTATAGGAGGCTGTGCTCTCAGCCAATGTGGTTTAGGATTTACCATTCAGTTCCAAAATGAGAAAGTGTAGTTAAATGCTCTTGAAAATGTCCTGTGCTAGGAAGAAAAGCTTTCCAAAATAGATTTCTATCTTCCTATATATTTGTTTAATTAATTTTCCTGACCTTCCTTCCATTTAATGCTTGGGATGACAAACTTCCATTTTAGCAGCTGTGTGGATGTTACTCTGAAGCACCCATGATGTCAAAGGCTTTGTATTCATTTACTAACCAAGTTATTTTGAGCCTTTTTTTAAAAGAATATGCACAGTCAGCATAGATTTATGATTTGGGTTTTTTTCAGCTCAATCTCCTCTCACTTATCACATGGATTAAAATTAATTCATACACATTAACCTACAGGAAAGAGATGGTAACTGTTTCTTGAGATATGAGGAAATCATCTGAATTCCAGGGAGGATTCCAGATAAATGCATTAATTCTCATAGTTGAAAAATTCCTGCCTACTTTAATTAGCAATGTTGAGGCATTTTCTGCCTCAACATTCAATAATAGAGGTGGAGACTGGGAGAAATGCCATGTCCAGTACAGAGACTGCAATGCACAGGTAATTCCAGGTGCCATCCAGCAAACCAAGCACATGCCTTAAATCTGACAGTATTAGCTGGACTCAGGTTAAAAGTCAAAGGCAGAGGAATAAATTGGTTCTTGAATCCTTCCTAGAAACCCCTGCTCTCGTTCAGGTCTGAGCTCAGCTGGTTCCAGCAGGGTGCAGATGACCCCAAGGCTGTGGGCTCCATCCCCATATGGACCTTTTACTCAAGAGCTAGACTCAATAATCCTCATGGGCCCCCTCCAGCTCAGAACATTCTGTGAATCCATGAAGTGTTAACCAAGCCTACAAGAAATTAGGAACCTAAATGCAATTATATATCTTGTCCTCACTGCTTTATTCTCAGCTCTGCCCTCAGTACCTATTTAAAGCCAGGCATGTGCTTAAATCCTTGCATGAAAGCTGCATCCAGATAAGTGATCTAAAATTAAAGTATCAGCCCAGCTCTTGCATATTTGCAAATCAAATTTAATTTGACAACAGGTTAACATAAGACACAGATGAGACCTAGAGCCTAGAGCAAGGTGGGTTGTGTGATTTAAGGTTTTGCAATTAAAGACAAGGCCCAGAGATGCTGCCTTCCAAATGGGAGTGTTCAGGTTCTGCCAGGACTCTGCACACCTGCCAGTGAACTGGAGCAGTTGCCATGCTACTTCATGGAAAATATTTATTAAGTCTGTGAATTATTTAGTCAAGTTAAAGAAGGTGGAATAAAACACTGGGCTGGCCACAATGACTATGCTGTTGTTATTTCTTTTTTAATTAATATTGAGCAACCTGTGCTGCAGCCAACTTCAAGACACTTCAGATTTGCACTCCTCATTGTCTGGCTGCAGAACAAAAGCCTTGGTAGGACAAATAATGTTTTCATTCTAGGACCCTACAGGAAACTACTTTTCCTAGTATCCTCCTTGCACAGAGAAAAGAGACTCTTGATTTTCCTACCTTATCTTACAGGGAAACCACTCACCTTTTCCCCCCATCTCTGAGATATGAAATTTAAAACTCAGAAACAGATGCTGTCCCAGGTCTGAAGTTCTCACAGAGGAGAAACTCAGTTCCTGCCTCACCCTGCTTCTTTAACTCAAGGAAATATTTACCAGGATAGAGCCAGGCATGGTCCCCCTCACCCTGCTGGCCTGGGATAAATGATTTTTTCCACCTGTCCATCCCAAACCCTCCATCCCCTGCCTGCCATGCAGTTTGCCAGAGTTGCTGATCCTATGCTCACTCCCAGGCCTGCTCTGGGTTATTGAGAGGGAATTTTATTACCACATTCAAACTGAAACACCACAGAGTTTTAGATCAGAGATTTGCCATTGGGGTAGAGGGAAAGAAATAAAGAAAAGAACAGCTGGGCACAATGCCCCCAGCTCAGCATGTCTGACCACCAGTCTCTGCTTATTTCTAGAACTGAACATTATATTAACCACTGGGAAAGACTCTTTCATCTTGTGTGGGAGACACCAGGGTTTTGGTGCTGATACACTGCAGTTGCAGTGAGGTCAGTGGGACAGAGGCAGGTGACTGTCAGATTCTCTGAACTGTGGAAACCCTCTGACCCAGAGAAGAGGCACAAAGCCAACTACAAACCCATCCTGGTGCAGTGCTATAGCACCATGTTGTGTTAAATCCACAACAGAACAGCCTTCAGAAGCTATTTTAATCAATTAAGAACAGTTGGACCCTTTAGCACATAGTTACCATCCTCTACTTATTATGCACTTAAAATGCAATTATAGACAGGAAAATAATGTTCATTTTCTATTGGCCTCGTTCTCCTTGGGTGAATTAAGTCTGCTTCTCATCTGCATTCCCAGCCCCAGCTGCTTCCTGACTGGAACAGATCCTGTAGGCTTTTTATATCCAGCAGCAATGCAGCAATGCCATATGTAAGGCCAGGGTGTGGGGGGAGCTAGGATGTCTCCTGGCTCCTGAATTATTAGGCTGCTCCAAGCTCCAGTGTGGAATCATTCCCTGCGTGGTGATTCATGAGGTAGCAAAGAACCCAGATCCAGATCCCAGGCTGTGTTCTTGGGGTTAGAAAAGCAATGTTGGCTCTCAAGCTTAAAAAAAAACCCCATAACAGAAGGGAAGATAGTTTTTAGAGTCCCTGCCTGTAACAGAGCAGGTCTCTGAGGCTGTTAAGTATCCAAGGCTGGTGGTAAAGTAGAAAAGGTGAATGTATAGCAAAGGAGTTTTACAAAACATATATAAATAGCAAACCATTACACTTTCACTGGAAGAAGAAAAATTTGCAGACAGGGCAATGCTCAAGAGCTCCCAAGCCCACAAATGCTTGTGTTCCCTGAATGTCATTGATGCAAGTCACTTGCTGCCATAATTAGCTTTGTCAGAAGACCTGAAATAGGAGAGGAGTCCCTGCAGTATAAACTGACAGGGCTGTGTACCAGAGTGGTGTGTGGAGAGGATACCCTCAATTTGTTAAATCTGCTTTCCTTCCTGACCACAGCATTTACAGGGTCATTTGATGGACAGATATGCAAAGGCTGGCCACGTTTCACCAGTAGATTGCTCCACAGTTTCAAGGTTATATTTATGAGAAACCTGCCAAATGCTTTAATTGGTGTCCACTGCAGTAGGTCACCAAGGAAAAAAAAAATATATATATATCAAACAAACCCAGCCCAGGGCAGCATTCAGGAAACTACTTCAGAGAAGTTTTAAATTGTGACAAGATAGCCTATCAGACTTCTGGAAGACTTACTTTAAACCATACCTTCAGTAGATGCCAAAGAATAATTTGGACACTGTTCTTTGTGGTCAAGTGCAGGTTTTTATGCTGCTACTATAATATTTAAACACTTCCTATTAAATATTGCACATCAATAGAACTGGCTATATCAAACAGCAGATAATTGCTGGCACTTATTTTTCAAAGTCAAAGCTCTGCTTGAACTTCCCTTTGAGAAAATTAGGACTTTATTAGCTGGCAGGGAAGGGGGAGTAATTCCAAGGGCAATTAGCTTGGGAATGCAGTGTTCCCATCAAAGCACCCTTTCTGGCAGCAAGGCTTTCCTGAGACAGAAAGTTCAGCAGGGTTTCCTGAGACTGTTCAGCTCTCAGACCTGATTTTGTGGAGGCCTTGGAAGAAGCTGAGATGGTGCCTTCAGACACATGAACCCAGCAGTGCACAAACCCCACTGTCTTTCTCACTGCAATGTCAGCAGTGAGTCAGTGCACGGAATAAAAAAGGCTGAGGAGGAGGAAGTCTAAAGTTTGTGTGTTATCACACCACTGCACAATGTGGGAAATGCCAAGTGTAGGCTGCCAGCCTATACATCCCACTGATTCCATGGAACTGTCTCACTGAGCACCACACTGCCCTCAGCCCCAGCCCACCAGATGTAAACAGTGCTGCCCTTGATTTTCCTGCTCATGAGGGACTTTTACCACAACCATGATGGCATTTGTGTTTTGCTTAGCCCCAAAGCACTGGGTTGAAGTGAAGCAATCACAAGTTTCTAGCTGCCCACGGTCTGCCTGGTTGAAGTCAATGCAGTTTTCATGAGGCATTTTATTATTACAAGAATTTCTCTAGAAATCAACCCTCCCACTGCCAGTCCAACATTTACTAAACTAATTTAGTTCAAGGTGCTTGCAGTCATGTAAATAGAAGCCAGACATTTTTCTCTGCCAGGGGAAAGTCATTCAAAGAGAGGTACCCAGCCATGTGCAGGCCATATTTCAGCATGCCCATAAAGAGCTGTTTTCTAGCTGAGTGCTGTGTTTCTCACTGCTGGTGAATGGTTTGCAGTTGCAGAGCTCCTTCAGCCCAGGCAGAGTGCCTGAGGCAGCCCTGCCACTCGGGCCCCACGATTTACTCTGCGTGTCACTGCAGGGCTGCTGACCCTGGTGACACACATGCATCAGGCTGTGTGTGAGCAGCTCCCCAGCCTCCTCCCCACGCCCCATCTGCCTCAGCCACCAGCCTGTACATGACTGCCCTACCTGAGGCTTGGCACATTTACAAGAACTGAATTTTATAGCACCCTCAGAGCTGGGGGTGCAGCTGGGGCAGTCATGTGCGTGGAGAGAGCTGCTGGAGGAAATCTCCATTTGCAAAGTTCAGGTTGCAGAGCAGACAGAGAGAAGGCAGAGCCCAGACTTACAGACTGTAAAATGTTGGAGGTTTCTGCTGTTAAAAGAGTTCCCTTGTATCCTTGCTTAACATCTTCTCAGTTAATAATTAGTTTCAGTAATTCAGAAAAATAAAATTTTATTTGCCTTCCTTTGGAAGTGTTGACTACTAAACTCAGCTAGAATTGAGGTCTGTGCTTTGCTGTTACAGGTGACTTGAACAATCCTGCTCTAAACAGACAACTTAAAACATGGCCCCTGTCTTAGATAATCCCTGCCATAGATAATCCCTGTGACTGTGTCAGCTGTCCCTGCACAAATCCTGAGCATCTCACACACCTCACACAGAGCCTTCCACCCAAAAGAGAATGTATATTTTAGCACAGAGGGAACCATTTTCCCCTGGCCACAGCACCCAGATAATTCTTTGTGTTAATCTGCAAGACATGGGAGAAGATCTGAGGCTTTTTCTGTGAATCACAAACACTGCAGAACTGGGCAAAACCAGTTGTCCTTGTTTGCCTTCTAAGAGAAGACCTCATGATGGAGTTATAAATCTCCTCCTGCCACTTCACTCCCCCCTGCTCAATCAAACCCCTGTTTTATGAAGTCTGAGTGTTGCTGGCACATGAGCAGGAGCAGATTCTGAGCACAGCACTGATGGAGCAGCCAGAGCAGAATTGCAGCTGAGCAGCTGAAAATCAAGGGCTGCTTCTGAGCTCAGTGTCCTGTCCTTCCAGATGCTCCAGGCTCAGCTGCAGCACACTGAACCTGTGGGAGACCTGGAGTCATTCCCTGCCATGAGGCTCAGTACTAGGATCATCTAGAAGACCTTGCAGGGAAAGCAGTCCAAGGGGAAACAAAGAATACTTAGAAAAAAAAAAATCAGTTCCAGATCTGCATTTGCACATATATAAAACTTCGCCTTAGAAAAATCTTGTTCTGTGTTGAGTCATGGCTGCAGTCCTGTTAGTTCCTGTCCTAACATAAATCTTCACAGAGAAGTGCACCAAATGAGGTAGGAAAATACAGTTACTCCTGATGGTGTCATGCTCCCTGCACAGTTTTGTGTTTTATGCTGCGTACGTGTCTGGTGAGATGGTGCTCAAAGGTGATTGTCTCTCCTTCAGCACACACAGATGTGGGGATGGAATTCCTAAATGTTAGATGTATGCTTGATTCTGGCCCAAAGTCACCTGTACTGCAAAGCAACTCTCCATTGCCTGCATTTGCAATTAATTAAACTTCCAAGAGCATGGGCATAAAACGAGGCTGTGACAATGAAGAAATACCAGCCCTGGACAGGCAGAGACCCACTGGGACACATCTCACCTTATTATTCATAGGGCTGAGCTGTTTGAGTTTAGTTTCTTTTCATGCATGAAGAGCTTTTGAGGAATCTCATTATTGCACTGAATATAAATATATTCAGTAAATATGAAGAGACAGAGTTAAACTAGAAGCAAAGATCAGTGCCTGGTTTTAAAAGTATTAGAGCTGTATTACTTACAGATACAAATAGAGATTGAAGCTGAAATTGGATCAGATCTTAAATATCTTCTCTTCTCTTAAAGGGACTTTCCAGAGGCAGCCCAGAAGCATTGGAAATCCAAGAAAAAGAGAAAAATAAAGGAAAATAAATAAGGAAACCTGTTGTTGGGGCAGCCCAGTGGTCAGAGATGCTCATTAGGGACCCTGTGCCACATCTGACACCCCCTCCTCCAACACCCAGCACTGCTGGTTTAGGAACCTCTGATTAGTGGTTTCAGGGTCTATTTCTGGACCTTTTGTCTGTAATTCACCCAGTTCAGAAAGCCTGCTGGTACTGTCTCCAGCCCTCTGTGGTAGCAAGTTTTGGGAAGTGACCACCTGCTGAATAAAGAAGCCCTTTTCCAATAACAAGCTGGTTGTCTACTAGTTCATTGAATGCCCCCAAATTGCCTGTTTTGAAAACTGGAGATTTTTTTTTTAAATTGGGAGGAAACAATTTTCCCACTCGCCTGATCTGTGATTTTTGTATAGCTCAAACATGATTCCTCAGCCACCTTTTCCTCATCTTCTCCAGACACTTATAAAGCAGCTGACCATGCCTTTGATCATTTTAGTTATCCTAAAGAGCACTCCCTTGGGGCAGGTGTCTATTCCTCAGCCCACTTCTCTGCTTTCAAACCACAGTGATCCAGCCCACAAAAACCAAAATAAAAGATGGCTACAAGGGGTAAAAGAGCACTTAGGTTTGGGACATCTGAGCACATTCAGAAGTCAGTGTGATCCCTGCAAGGGAGAAAAGACCTTCCAAACTGCTGAGTCAGTTCAGGCAAGCCCTCGTGGCTCCCTGTACATCAGGTTCACTTTAAAATGTTCCTTGTGGCTAATGGTGCATTAATAAGGTATTGGCTGCCTGGGACTGTTGGGTGCTGTGCCAAAACCAGTCCTTTATAAACTGAACATGTCCAAAGGTTCTGGCAGTCTGATTCCAGTGACCCACTGACAAGCCCTTATCTAGCTGAAGATGTGGAGATGGAATGTAATTGCCCACAATCTTTTTAATCAAGGACTACACTTCCAGTAATCTGCTGCAGTGACAGAGAAAACAACATCAGGCTGTGACACACGTCTGGAATCAAAGCTCTTTTCTGTACAGTCTTAATTAAAGAGTGTTTCTGACTGCAAGTTTTATAGAAAAGCCAATGAGCTTCCAGCTGAGGGAAAGACCTTTCTTGATGTGATGAAAAGGCTGCATGTATACTTAGAGAGTGTACATGAGTGTATGATCAGAAAAAACCTGTGGAGAAACACAGGGAGCACTCAGGCCATGGGTAAAACTTGGGAATATCTTCAATAGAGGTTGGGGTGAGAGGGAAGGAGGGAATGAAAAAGCATCAGTCACCCCCAAAACAAAGGAAGCTATGGCCAAAGCCATCACTAGCATGGATCAGAACTGCTGCAGGGCAATGGAATTAGAGCCTGGCCTGGAGCAGCCCCCCAGGGCATGGGTACCTGAGGATTCACCTAAAAGTGATCCAGGGAACATGTCCCAGAAATGAGAACGACTGCCAGGGTGATAATCATGGGGTGGCTTTTCACTGCTTGGACAGCCTTCAAAGTCAGGCTGTGCTGGTGATCACTGAATTGGTGTTCTGCCCACCTCCTGCCACCAAAACCCAGCCAGAAAGAGGTCCATTGTTCACCATGCTGAGAGATCATTTTTGACTGTTCTCTGTCTTTGATTAAACACAAACTGCATTTATACCCATCCACCTGCCACTTCTAATAAATACATTCTGCAACTAAGAGATACTCAAAGATAACAAGGTTAATTAGTCATACCTCTGTAAAATCCACATTGTAACATAACAATCTGTCACAGAGGCCAAGTTCAGCAAGATTTAGCAGGATCACGGAATGGTTTGAGTTAAAGAGACCTTCACAGCTCATCAAGCTCCAAGCCCCTTGCCATGCATTGGGAGATCTTCAATTACATCAAGTTGCTCAGAGCCTTGTTCAACCTTACCTTGAACATTTCCAGAGATGGGGCATCCACTACTCTGCAGTGTTTTACCACCCTCCTTGTTAAAATGTTCTTCCTTAGATCCTGGTTTAGTTTAAAACCATTGCCCCTTATCCTAACACAACAGCCCCTGCTAAAAGGTTTGTTCCCATTAGCACAGGCAGCCCTTTGCCAGCCAGCCTGGGTGCCAAACCCAGCCTTGGCACATCTGATTTACTGCAGTAGGTATTGCCCACGTGTCCTGGGAAGGACAAGAGACAGAGACCACGAGCAGCTGGGGCTCAGACTCAGGATCCTGACTGATCCTCACTCACCTCAGCAATGGGCCATTTATCCTCTCACCCAGCCTTGCCTGGTGACATGCCAAATTTGGAGGCTGCTCTATTTGTTACCTACCTACAGAGCTATAGACTAGAGCTCAATTATCCTTAAATTCTTATCAGGAGCCTTCACTCCAGGCGGGGCTGTCATGGAAAATGTAATGCATGTCCTGCCTCAAGGTTTTGGTTCATTTGTAATAAAAATCATCTGGCCTCTCTCTGAAGGAAGATGCAATCCATCCCTGTTGGGAGACAGTGGAAAATACAGTTTATGTGGGGGCCAACTGGATCCTTATCAGAAAGAATCTTTTGTGCAGTGTTCATGTGCAGAGTTGTGCAGAAAGGGAGGTGGAGGGGGTCTGAAAACAGGAAGATTTTCTGTGCTGTGGAGCTCTTTTGCTGCTCACACTGGTTCCAGATGGTGCTGGAGGCACTCAGTGCCTCTGAAAACCGGCCAACTTTCATTCTCCCAGTTCTCATAGTAGCAGGAGAAAAACTGTCCTCTTGAGAAAAGAAAACAGGGAAAAACTAGTAATGATATTTCTGCTTCTCCTGTTGGCAAATTAGAGCTGAAATTAGATAACAGGCTGCAACAATTCTGGCTTTCCAGCTGGAGAGGGAGAGAAGCTGCTGTGGGTGTCCCACGCAGCACAAGGCTCTGCTCCCTGGAACAGCCCCAACCCAAACTCTCAAACCCTTCTGGATCACCTGAGGCCCCTAACTTCTCATTTCACATCTTCAATTATTCTTTCCTCCTATTCCTCATACCAGCAAGAAGAGATAAATCTCTGTAAGTAGGGCTGGTTTTGCCATTGTTTTCTGAGGGTTTCTCACCCTTACCCAGCAGCATTTCTGGGCTCTGGGGCTGCTCCTCCTGGGGTCCATTTCTGCCCAGTGACCTGGCAGAGGCTGACAGTGTTAAACCTCATGTCCTGCCTTGCAGTCAGGTCCACAGTTCTACTACATCTCAGGCTTATTCAGTCTTTAAGACTCCTTTGCCTGATTTTTTTTCAGTTTGAGATAGGATGTGGCTCAGCTGGCATCACAGCCCTGGTTAGGTCACCTCAAAGAACCAGAGCAACAGCACAGGAGGTTTTGTGCATGAGCACAGGCTACAAACATCCATTCTCACCATCCCCTGCAGACCAAACTGGCTCAGAAAAGGAGCAGACAGGAGCAGTGCCTTTGGAGGAATCCCTGTGTAAAGCCTGTGTCAGGGTGTTTTGTTTTTAGCTAAAACACACTCTGGACTTGGAGCTTTATTTTTGCTTATGTTTAATTGATCAAATCCTTCTCCCCACAAATTTCTGAAGCATCTGAGAAAGGCCTGCATTTAAAAAAAGTGTATGAATTAGCTATCAGTATGGAATAAAGAGTACCTGCAGCTATTACAAAGGCAAGGCCACCTGTAACTATTTTGGATGCTTTGCCACTCATTTATTAAAACTTTCTTGACTAGGAGTTACCTTCATTAGCAAGAATTTAACTCTTGATTTGAAATAAGTGATGCAGAGATGAAGCAGGGCTGTATGATTCCTTTCTGCCTATATTTGTGGCAGTTCTACAGGCACAACCCAGGTATTTTTGCTGAGAATTCATCCACAATACTTCTTCTCAACTGGAAAAATATTGATACAGCCTCAATCAGATCTGTATGTAGCTTTTCAGGCTGAAAGGGCAAAAGATGTGTCTGTGAGAGGTATCCTGCAAGTTAGAGAATACTGGACATCACCACCACAAGGCAATATTTGTGTAAAAAGGATTTGCTACTCTACCTTGAAGCGAGCCTTTTGTTTTTGTAAAAAAAGAATTAATTTAAAAAATTCAGTGCAGTACAGAAAAATATGGGTCGTTTTTCCTCCTTGTCAGCTTTGCAGCAGTGAAAAATTTCTCCAGAGTTTTGCTTATAATTCTCCTGGCTAACAGTCATTGTTTAATTTATAAAATAACTGCCAGGACCAACAGGCATGTTTGTCTCCTTTCAGAGGATTTAAACAGCAGCGAGTTTAAAAAGCAGATACTCCATTAAAATGAGTTTATATCATATCTATTCAGACCTTACAAGCCTTGGCTTAAGAGCCTAATCCATTTGTTTTCCTAAGACTCCTTTACATTTGCCTCTTGCCTTGATGAAAGGGGATGCACTCAGTGCATCACAGCAGTGATAAGGAAAGCAGCTTCAGCCCCTTATCAAAACAAAAGCAATGAAGGATGGTCCTGCTCACACTGATGTTCCTCCTCAAGCTCATCTAAACTTTTCATATCACAGCTCTTGCTTTGCATTTTCCGGGCATTATCTACTAAAGGATGAATCAATGCTCCCAAGAGCCCCGGGGTGGAAGCCAGCACAGCAAGCAGGGCTGAACCAGCTGCACAGCCCTGCAGCTCTCCCTGCACAGCAGAAGCACAGCCAGGGAACCAGAGGGATGTCCTGCAGCACACACAGGAGCCCAGAGCCCCCTTCCCCAGGGCTGAGCCAGCCCAGAAGCAGGGAGGGGAAGCACAGCCCCTGGGCTGGGGCTGAGGGAGCACTGGGTTTTCTCTCCTCCTGCTCCCCTGTGGATTGTAAAGCAGCTGATGCAAAGGGAACATCACAACATTGTCCTGCAGTACCTGCCCTTGTTTGTGCCACTCGAGTCCTGTGAGTCCTGTCACTTCCCTCTCTCGTGTCCAGCCATCAAGTGCATCACTGATCCCACCCCTCTTTTTCACCTCTGAATGACCACTTCCAGCCTCTGAGAAAGATTCCCACATGTCCTCACCTCAGCAAAGTTTAATCAAGGGTTTTTCACAAAAGCTGAGCTTTGGGAGGCTGGAGACACTTTTTACTCCAGATCCCAGCTGTCCATCAGCTCCCTCAATAGTTCTGAACAGTGACTTGGTCCCCAGCACAGCCTTTTATTTTTTAATCTTTTGTTAATGAGTGATTCCACATGCTCCTTGAAGTGAGTGAGAAACAATTATCTGATTTAGGATGCTCTCAAATTATAAGCAGCCCACAGTAATTTTAAGTGTATGCTGCATCTTTTTCTCAATGAAGATTAATGTTATTCTTGCCGTGGGGCTGTGTAGGAAGGAAACATTTGTGCAACAGCAACTTTTAAAACTTTCCCCGGATTGATTTATGTGTTTATTTGTTTTCAACTTTTGGGCTCTTGTAAATGATGCCTTTAGTCTTGTGATGGAATACTGGCACCCAGTGATTTACAACTGGCTAAAAGCAAGTGTGTGGAGGGAAGATTATTTGTCTCTTGACCATAACTGAGGGCCAGATCGAATAAATGAGGTTGCACAAACTAAGCTAAGCATAAAGATTTAAAGTCATTATGTAAAGCAAGAAATAAAACAGTCCAACAACCAAAACAAAATGCCAAACAGTGAGTTTAAAACAAAGATTAAACCTGCCTTCAGCTACACAGGAAAAATCATGCTTATAGGAAGGCAGAGTTACTGAAATGAAGTATTGATTTTCTGCTGAAAGAATTGTAAGTATAAAAGGACAATTAATTTTTAGACTAAGCTAACAGTCACATTATTGCTCTCTGGGTGCAGCAAGAAGCTCATCCGTCTGTATCTATCTATAGCATTTGACTCCTGTGCTCACAGGCAGTGAGTTTTTAATCGAAACTAGACTGTTAAGAGTATTAGAGTATGATCAAGTGTCCAGGCTATTCCTGTAGAGGTTTGAACTTCAAATTGAAGGTGACTTCATTTGACAAACACACAATACCTGTCTGGAGCAGCATTTCACCTTCCTTCCTGGCCACTCACCTCTAGTCCCTGAGCACACCCTGCCCTGCTGAGTCCCCTCACAAGGGATTGGGGCTCATTTTTGGTTTGTTCTTCTCGGCCTCCCCATCCTACACCTTGGAACTCCTTTCCACAACTATGTGTAAAAAGCCAGGTTTGTCATCCAGCAAGTGCTGGCTGAAACTATTTTGTGCTCACGTAAAAAAGAGTATTATCCCAAACCAGACTGACTTAAAGAAAAGAAAGGCAAATAATTAATAGTTTTTAAGTCCTGGTGTATCAGTTCAGATAAATCAAGTAGTTTTGTTTAAACAAACTATCCAAGCCCTAAATAAATACGCAGACCCTGAGCAGGATCAATTCAAACCTGGCTGATCTTTCACTATGATTTAAAAATAGGATTTTCTGCTCGTTTAAGAAGAAATATTGATACGACTTTAGGCTCGAACATTGCTTTTCCTATGAAAAACATTCTTCCAGGGAATGTGTGACACATGAACCCATCCTGTGCTGAGTGTCTCCGATGCCTCGGGTTGTCTGGAGTGTTCCCAGCCCCAAACGAGCCCATCCCACCCACACCTGTGTCAGGAGCAATTGTCAATTATTATTATTATCTGGTTTTTTTCAGAGCACCCCGGTGAGAGCTGCTCCCAGGTCTGGGTGGAGGAACCTGAGCAGAGCCCGGCCGCCGTCAGCGCCCCACGGACTGACAAAACTTTTAAACTATGACTGCAGGGAGGATTTTATCTCCACCATGCTGCCATGCTGGGATGTGACAGGCTTCCTGCCCAGGTCTGGAAGGTATGGGTCTGCTTCATACATGAAATCTCATCATTTCCCTTCCCTTCCCTCCCTGCATATCTGCTGGTTTGGGGAAGGAGTATAGAAGGGAAAAAAACCCAACAAAAAACAAACAACAAAAAAACCAAAAACCAAAACCAAACCAAAAACAAACCCACAAAAAAAACAAAAAAAAAAAAAAAAAAAAACCAAAAAAAAAAAAAAAAAAAAAAAACAAAAAAAAAAACCCAAAAAAAAAAAATAAAAAAATAAAAAAACCAAAACCAGAGACTCTTTTGAAATAAATCCTAAGGGTTGAGATGGGTTGAAACATGATTAACCAGCATAGGAACCAGCTCTCTGCAATGTATGTTCTGCAATGTATATGGTACATTATTAGTTTATATTTAAAGTGACAGTGCTAAGATTGTCAGGTCAGGGAAAACAACCCCAAAACCATGTATTTTAAAGTATCTTGCATAGGTAGGGCTGATGGCAAAATTCAGGCACGCTGATGAGCACAAATGTTACAAAGAGCCTGCAACAGAGCTGGAACACTAAGGAGGATGCCAACATCCTACATAAGGTCATAAAATTAAATATAATCTCCCTTCTGTGACAATCCCTCATGAAAAGGGCCTGGGAAACAAAACAGCCAGCAGAGACCAAATGCTGAGGATGGAGTCCTCAGTGAGGTGCAGGGTTCTGACCCCTGTACCCACATCCCTGGCCCAGCTCCAGGGGCTCCTGGCTGCCAGAACACAGACAGGGGCAAGGCAGGGCAGCAGGACACCAAAACTGGGGGATGCCAGCCCTTCTGAAGGGACACAGCTGCTGGCCCTCTGCAGCCCTCCAGAGCCAGCTTTGGTGCTGGATCACTCCCCCAGCACAGCTCCATCCTGGGTGAGCCTGCCTGTGGCACACACCTGCTCCCAGGGGAGTCACAGGGGAGAGACTGCCCTGAAACACCCAGGAATTCACAGCAAGGCATTCAGGGTGGCTAAATTGCCCAGCTGGAACCAGGAATTGTCCTGCTTCAGACTGCCCTGAAACACCCAGGGATTCACAGCAAGGCATTCAGGGTGGCTAAATTGCCCAGCTGGAACCTGGGATTGTCCTGTTTCAGACTGCCCTGAAACACCCAGGGATTCACAGCAAGGCATTCAGGGTGGCTAAATTGCCCAGCTGGAACCTGGGATTGTCCTGTTTCAGACTGCCCTGAAACACCCAGGGATTCACAGCAAGGCAAGCACTCAGGGTGGCTAAATTGCCCAGCTGGAACCCGGGATTGTCCTTCTTCATCTTTTGGCTTTGTTTAGACCTAATCACATTTTCAACAAATCTGAAGACATTGAAAAAACCACAGTTCTACAGCTCATTGCTGTCAAGCTGGGGGGAAAAAAAGTAATTTTCTACAATTCAGCTATTCAGAGAAAACTTGATCATTCAAGTGTGAAACTTTATAATTGTTTCTGCTGGTTTTATTTTCCCCACACACACAATGCTGTCAACATCAAGCCTGCTAGTAAACAAGAGCAAAACATCCAACCAACCAGTCTGTAGCTGGAGAGAAAGCTAATTTCAACAGCACTGATGGATTTCACACACCAGACCAAGAAAAACTGACTGCACACCCCTCCTGCTCACCTGCACAGCACTTCTCCCAGGGCTGGGGTGGAGGGCAGGGTGTGCAGGCAGAGCATCCAACAGACCCAACCTGGGAGAGAAAACATGTGATTTACACAACCCCAGGAATACAGCTTTTTTGGAAATAAAATATTTCTAGTCCCACTGAAAATGTCTATTTTTGTCAAAACAGATCAATATAAACCTGAAATCATTAGGTTCAAGCTGTCACTGTAATTTACTGTGCAAACTAGAGCTCAGATGCCACAGCCTTTCACTCTGCTCCCTGGGTAAAGCCTGGCTATCCTTTCCAAAATGTGCTTTTCCCTTCCAGCAGGAGAGAAGCATCCTCCAGGCACAGTCCTTGGGCAGAGGGAGAAGAGGGGTGCAGCACTTAAACCAGACTTTGTGAGATTGAGTGATGCCATTTTGAAGAGAAAAGTCTCCAAGGGATAGATCTCTGTTTGAAACCTCTGATCATTTTCTGAGTAAATTATTCATCTTTCCAGAAAAGTACATTTGGGTGAAAATGCAGTTTTCCCTCCAAGATCAGTACTGATGGAAATTACCAGGCAGTTCTGCTATTCTGCAGGAGGTAACTGACCCCACATGGTACAACAGCCAGAATGTCAGGAGGGGAAAAACAAAATTAAAAATCACATCCATCCTTGTTGGACCTTCGCAAGAGCACTGCAGAAAAAGACTGGGATACATTAGCAGTTTTGATAACATTTTCTTCTTTTGTATTCATAAAGTATTCATACTTAATACTCAGCTTTGCTGACAAACCTTTTTTTCATCAAATGAAGTTATAAACTGCAATGTAAGATCTCCTGGCTGGTGAAATAGAGTGGTAGCAGAGTCTCTTGGGAATATTAAACCTCTGACCAGACAAGGTGAGCATTCCAAGCCTGACCTCACTCCTCAGAGATTTCTTCATGAGCTCCCAAGGATGGGACTGGTAAATACATGAGATCATGAGATTGGTTTCATTCACTTTGTGCCATCAGCTTCTTTCATTTCCCTGCTGCAGGACTGGCTGTCCCAGTAATTTCTATGCTTTCAGGAAATTAAAAGAAAAATCTGACATCCTTGTGCTTAAAATAGACTCAAGAGCCCAGCTGATTTGGACTTGCCTTCTGGGATCTAGGAGGTTGTGAGGCTGGAAAACCACCTGAAAAGGAGCAAATTATGAGACAGGGAAGAAACTGTGAGTTTTTAAAATAAGAGGTCTGCAGTTCACCCTGAGGAAGATTTGCAGGGCACAGGAGTTCAGGAGTCTCTGGGACATTCACTGGCAGCTGGCACAGCTCGAGGCTGCAGGAGCAAAATGCTCCAGCCAGATGTGAGCCACCACTGCAACAGCCCTGCCAGCAGCACCAGCTCTCTGGAAACACAACCAGCAGACTGGTCTGTGTGAGAAAAGCTGGGATTGCCTCACTCTGTTAATGCAGTAACAGAGAGCAGCTGGGCTGCTGGATACCCACTTTCACCTCTCTATAGCTCAATATCTTCCTGTTCCCATCTCTCCTCTCCAGCTAAAGCAGGGACTGGCTCTCAGACTGATTTTTGCATTTGATGTGGACAATTTTGTTGTTTGGTTTGCTGTACAGAGGCATTCCATATTCCTGATCCTCTGCTCTGTTATCCCCAACACATCTCCCTCCCACCTTGGCCAACATGGATGTCAGGAGAAGTTTCCCCACCCCTGGGCAGTGACTCAGTTCTGTGTAAGGTCAGTTCCCCTCCTTCAGCACAACTGTGCAAAGCAGTTTGTTATCAGCTGCTAAACTGTCCAGACCCAAACTTTCAGAGGATTCAATCACTGCTAAAGTCATTTTGGTTATGGATTCAGGTGAGAGACCTTCAGCTATGCAGACATCTGCAGTGAATAAGATAATTCTTGTTCTAATCACATAATCACCTGTACCTCTCTGGTTGATAAAACATCCACTTAAAAATTATATTGCTCCTAAAAAAAGTCTTCTACTGCCTGGAGAACCTTGAGTACCAGAGATTAAAAGATTATGGAAAATAAGCATGCATAATTTTCACTTTGCTTTGTGCCAGTGAGAGAGAGAATGTTTGGACAGAGAGGAAAATTGGGATAGAAACAGTCTGCTCTGCCATTTGTCTGATCTTTCACACTAGCAGAGGAATGGAAATATTTTTATGATTAGGAAATGCTGAGACAAGAACAGTGTCTGTGCCTCTTTTAAGAGATGATATTTCAAGTGAACAGTGCTCATTCACTACTGCTTCTCTTTTCTTTGTTAACATCTCTTTTTAGTGTCTAATATTTTAGCAAGAGGCATTTGTGGGCTAAATTAAGGTGGAGATGAGGTTTCTCCTTCTCACAACTCTCAGTCAGCTGAGCTACAACATTTCCATCGGGTTTATTTCCCTGCAGGAATTTATCAGACCTGTAACAAGTATCTGTGTCCAGTACAACCTCTTGTCACTATGACTGTAAGAGAATGACACAGGCTCCAAGGCTGGGTTTTCAGTAAAATCTACTTTATTACAAATTCTTCTCCTTTTATACACTACTCTGATCCAGTTGGATTGGATTGGTCAACTAATCAACACATTCTACCTGGCTGGCTGGCCAGCTCAACACCTTTCAGTAAACTATCTTAGAAAGAAGAGAAAAAAACAGAAAGAAGGAAAAACAGCACGTGCAGATTGTTATAACAACAAGTTATCATTATTTTGGCTAGGACTGCTTAGAGTCTCAGCTGACCCTGAGAAAACGTCATTTTCTCACTCTCTGACCGAGGCTGTGGAGACCACAACCCCTGACTTTCCCCATGTCCAGGAGCAGCAATCCCTTGCGCCTGACACTTTTTTTTTTTGCACCACTTTTGTTCATTTTGCAGGTGCTTGATGATGTTAGGAGCAAATTCAAACCCAGATGAAGAGTGGCCTGAGCAATGGAGGTGCCAACCCCGGAGCCCGCGTACGTCGACGTGGACAAGGGACTGACGTTAGCATGCTTTGTCTTCCTCTGCCTCTTCCTGATTGTGATGATCATTCGCTGTGCAAAAGTCATCATGGACCCCTACAGTGCCATCCCCACGTCCACGTGGGAGGAGCAGCACCTCGATGACTGACAGGGCTCCCCTGACACAGCCAGAGCATGCTGTGCTCCAGGGGCCCTTTCCTTTTTGGCACACAAAGAGCCATTTTGAGATATGCAGGGCAAAGGCAAGATCTCCAAGAGCACACAGTGTAAATTATTTTTGCTCAACAGGTCAAGATATCAGCAAGCCATTCTGGCAGCAGAGTTTACTACTATGCAGCAACTCTTATTTCACAGTTGTCATTTTAACTTAAGTAGCACAAGATTCTCCAGATTTTCCTAATGTAACTCTTGGTCTAGCACAGTTTGTCCCACCCTCAATATCACCCACAAGCCCAGGGTAACCATCAATACCACGAAAAAGAAACAAGAGTATTCAGTCTTTCCTGGAAACAGATTGTTTCAAATATTGATTGCCAATTATGGGTGCATTTTAGGAAAGACCCAGATTTCATATACCAGAGCATCACTAAGTAGAAGTGCTGAGGTACCTCTGGCTAAGTAGAATTGTTCAAGCAGATTTACTCTGGACTCACTTGGTTCTGCACATGCTGCCCACTGCAGCTGCATTTCCAGTGACCAGGATACTGAGGCACTCAGACTTACAGGGTCCTGGACTGCTGTAGACCCCATAGCACCCCCTGCTCTATCCTAGTCATGCAGGAAACAGGTATTTCCTCTGTCATGGGCCCCTGGATTAGTCAGGCTACTGACTTTGAGCTTGGTAGGCACCAAAAATCCCTGGAGCAGAGCCTGGGCACTGCTGCTGTCAACTACATAGAACTTGCTGTGATTTTCAAAAAGTGATTCCACATGCAATTTCACTCATTTTTTGCTTCAGGTGTACTTCAGTGGGATGAGACAGGATAGAATGACAAGGACAATAAGCAGAGAGAGTTTTCTGCCAGCTCTGTCATTCAGCTCCTCAGCATAACATTTACAGTAACACACAATAATAAGCATTCTACCTCGGAGAAATTCAGCTCCTTCAAAGGAAGGCTTTCCCCACGGATTTGTAAGGTACATTTCCTTCTCTCAATTCATTAAGACAGCCATTGTGCAAGAAGGCATAAGTGAACATGGGAGCACTGGAAATTCATTATTTACCTTTGAAGGGTGGGGACTGCAGCATTCCAAAGTTCTCTATCCCTCAAATTCTAAGGTTTTCTCATGCCTGCCTTTTCTTTCATGACTACATGTTCAACTTATGGGACTGAAAGGAAGCAATTCAGAGCAGGTACTGCAAGCACCATGAACAGACAAGGCTTGGAAGCACAAAACTTCAAGAAGAGCATTTCTCCATTTCTCCTCCTCCCCATCCTGCCTGACCCCCAGGTTCTTGCCACAAGACAACACACAGTGGGTGGGAAAGGTGGAAGCAAAGGCTGTGACAAGAAAATTGGGACACAGACTTTGTAAGGCACTGTTCTAGCTCTGACAGGTTTGTTTGATAATCACACAAGTCAATTTTTATGTGCCTCAGTCTACTCATCAGTGGAATGGGTGTAAAAATTTCATCTTGCCACACCTCATTTTGTCTATCTAATAATACCAGAAAGCACCTGGAGAGCCTTAGATAGGGACACAGAAATGAGGTTCTTACTCACAACTCCTCCTGCTAGAACCAACAGGGAAGGTCTGGATCCTGTCATACAGGCAGAGGACTTGTCCAGACCCCCATTTGCTCTCTCATTGCAGTATCTCGAGCCAAGCCAAATGGCACCTGGCTTTTTTACACAGCCCACTGATTTCTGAGGATGTAAGGTGCTCAACACTGCAAATACAGAGATCCCAAAACAGCAGGCTATGAGGCACATGGAGACTTTTGCATGGATCTTTTGACCCACACAATTTTTGCTGATCTCCGTTGTAGGAGATCCCATTCCTGAGGCAGGAAATTTGAAAATTAGCTTTCCTCCTGATGTCCTCTAGCAAGAGAGCTCCACTGCTTCCATTACCCACTGCAGATTGCTCCTCAGGCTGTTATTCAGCCTCAGCTTCTGCTGGCCAGGTAACCACCAGTAACAGAGCACTTTTTCAGGCTTGAATGCTAGATGTTCATTGTACTTGGAGCAAACCCACTGTTCTCTCTTGGTGGTGGGCAAGTTTATCTGTACCACAGGAATGGACATCCTGGCTCAAAGAGCAACACTTCTGTTCCCTGGGCTAAAGTTTGGAACCTGTTTTTTGCCATTAAATCTTGTACCCCTGTAGTGGGACTATCTACAAAATAAGCAAAATAACAAAATAATGCCCAGGGTAGTGACACTTTCAGGCTGCAGGTCACCTGGCTGAGTTCACAGCTGATGCAGAGCAAGGACACAGCTTGTCCTCACACCTCTCAGTGCCAGTACTCCACTTGATGTTTATCTGCATGCAGGACTCTTTGGCATTGTCACATGTCACTGATAAGCCCCAGTTCAGCTAAGGACTTCTTCAGGTGCTTAAGTTTAAGCCTCTGAGCAGGCTGCCCAACTACAGAGGCCAGGTCAGTCCTGTGGCATGCTCCTGACAGGGCAGGGACAGGAGCACACAGCCCTTGCAGGAGCAAAGCCTGTCTGAGAATGAAGGGATACAAAAGCTGAGGAAGCAAATTGGCAAATTTTCTTTGCAAGGATGGTTGCCGCTTTTTTTTCTTGGTCCAGCTGAACAAACTATTTCATGGGTTTTCCTGAAAATCCTAATGAAAAGACCCCTCTGGGTAGCTTTATTTTCTAATAAAAAGGCACTTGTCCTCCTGGCATAGCCTGTCCAGTCCATCCTTCTGCTGACAAAAAATGTCTTCATAAAAATCTGGATATTCACATACATGACAGCATAAAAGTCAATGAGATTGTTTTTATAGAGAAAACATAAACCTATTGATCTCTACACTCTTGTGACCTGTGACAAGACTCAAGTCTGTCTGAGTTCAAGGACAACACTCTCAGGCACATGGGGGCATTCCTGGGATGTCCTGTGCCAGGCCAGGATTGATGATCCTGACAGTCCCTCCCAACTCAGCATATTCTAGGATTCATTCCACAGTCTGCCTGTCCCCACTGGTTACAGTCACACCACCTCACTCCTCTCTAACCAAAAGCAATACTGAACATCATGCCTAAGCCAGACATTCCCAGCTCCTTGCCCTGGAGCCAGGACTGTCCCACCCCAGGTGTGTCACTGCAGCTCTGGCTGTGCTGACCCCATGCTCAGAGCCAGGGCAGGTCTGTGGCAGCATCACTGGGCTTGGTAGCAATTCCAGCTGCATGCAACAAGTGCCTCTGCTAGTTTTGGTTCTGTTTTTAATCATTGTGCCATACTACCAGCAACTGCACTCAGAGGATGTAAGTCAAACTTGTTGCAAGTGTATTTATCTAACATAATAAACAGCTTCCATGTGGAAAATCTCCTTGCTGTCTCTGTTGTGGTTTTCTTACACTTGCCAGGACATCTTTAAAAATACTCACAGCACAACGTGATTTACAAGAAGAGCATGCATTCATGACAGCCCTCCTAGGAGAGTGAGAGCAGAGAACAACTCCTTGTGTAGCTGCACCACCCCACACCTTTGGAGCTCAGGGCAGAGCTGAGGGAGCCCCAGGTGCTCCTGTGGCTCTGCAGAAGGTCAGCCTTTCCAAAGGGGCTGTTTCAGGTTACTCTCTTGGCCAGGAAAAGCACTCAGCTGAGCTTCAGCTCAGTGGGGGACTGCAGCATCTGCACTTCAGCAATTCATTACCAGCAACAAATTGCACACCAAGAGAAACAGGGCCACTGAGGCTGGAATCCCTCCTGCTAGAGACTGAAAATGAAGAGCATGGAGCATCTGTGGGGGTCTCTTTGAAGAAGCTCCAGAGTATGGGATACGCAGGGTAAAAATCACCTAGGGAACTCCTCCTCTTGAAAAAGATGAGGAGAGGAATTGCTAATTCTTTCATCTTGAAAAAAGGCACTGTTGCCTGAAAGCTGGGTGCTTTATAGATCTGCCTGTCCCTGCAGCAAGTCCTCTGGCAGCAGGATCTTTGTGCCTGGAGCCCAGTTTGCCACCAAGACTAAACCCCACTGGTAAATCATTACTCCGCTCCCAGTCAGAGGCACAGGCTGGAGTCTTTACCCTGGTTTCAGTAGAGCTGCCCTGGCTAAGGTAGGAGCAGACCTGAACTGAGGCCAGCAGCAGCTGAATTTGAGCAGACACCCTGGAAAGGTTTTTCTGGAAGAAACAGGGACTGATGGCAAGCCAGAGACCCACGTGGGTGCTGCTGCAGCCTGTCCTGGCCAGAGCTGTCCCAGCTTGCTGGGTCATCACAGTCTCAGCAGGCAGCTTCACCCAGAGTGCCTCAGCTCAGAAGCCAGCACAGGACTCAGGTGGGGAAATGCTCTGTGCACTAAGCTCAGACTTCAGCCATCTCCTTCACAATTTTTTTATTTTTTTAAAAAGCATTTTCATTAAAAATGGTCAATACCTTGCTAACCAGGAGGAAAACTCTGCTCACAAACACATCTTTGAAGCAATAAACAATTTGAAAATGGTGGTTGCAATTATTCTCAGGTCATCATATATAATTCAATTCACAACAGTGTTAAGAAACAATAAATGACAGATTTCTTAGTTATAAAGCTCCATGTTTTGTACTGGAACCTAGCCAGGCAGCCCACACAGGGAAATCAGAAATCAAAAATGTATTAAAATTGCATTAAGTACGCCAAAGCCATAAGGAGTGCAAAGTTTTTCAAAAACTTATTTTATATTTAAGATAGATTGGATTTCTCCAGCAGCTGCTGTGTTGCCCCTGCAGATCAAAGGAAGTACCTGGTAGGGGGGAGCAGGCAGCAGAGCTGGGCACACCTCAGCTCCTGCAGCAGATCCCAGAGCCCCCAGACAGCTCCCAGGACACGACAGCTCCAGGGCAGCCAGGGCTCTGCAGGGCACGGCAAGGGCTGAGCCCTGAGCACAGTGAGGAGTGGGACAAGAAACCCTCCCTGTGCCTGCAGCTCCCAGCCTGTCCCTCAGCACTCATGGACCAAGGTGCTGACCCTCCAGGCTGGCCCGAGGGCTGCCCCCAGGGGCTTCTGCCCCTGCAGCACTTCCCTTGCATGTTCATTAATTGTGTTAACACCGGCTCTGTCTCAGCTGCTCGTGGAGCAAACAGAGCAAAATCAAAGCACAGGTCTGTGGTTAAAACTTCGTGGAAAACCAAGCACTTGTGAGACACAGAAAGAGCTGAGGTGAAGAAGTTCTTGGGGATGAGGGAAGATGAGGAGGAGGAACAGCTCACAGCAGATTTGTATGGAGCAGCATGGTGCCAGTACCTCAGCATGTCCCTCACGTACTTCCAAAGCCTTCAATCAATTTTAAAATCCCAGAAATGATCTCCTTCTCTCTCACTAAGCAGCAACTGTGTAGGCATTCTGAACAGAAGCAGCAATCAAACCTGAGAAATGGTCTCCTGCCTCAGTGCTTAACACCAAAAGCCATGTGAATATCACCTACCAGCCCTGTCCCTCTTCACAAAGTCACTCCCTTGACCCTGAACAGCTACTGAGAGAGTGTTTTACTCTGAGTTATTACTGCCTGGGTAATGAAAGAATTATGAATATTGCTGACCCAAACGCTTACATCAAAACTAATTTTTTTCCAAGATATCGCATCCATTTCTAATTAGAATCTGCAGAAAACTACTTCAGCTGAAGAGTGCCTGCATTTCACAGCAAAAAGCCACTTGTTCCTTTAAATTCTGAAATACATTTTAAGGGTTTATTCCATGCTCTCTTTTTTTTTTTTTGACACTTAATTATACCAACAGCACTATTATAAATTACACCCAGCTTTTTCATTACGCACCGACCAGACGACGCTTTGATCTGTAAGAAAATGCATCTCAAAGTACTGAACAGTGGCTGCCTTGAGTTTTGCTACCAGCAAAACCACAAAAGGAGGTGGAATAGTCTCAGGCGGGATGATTTATTGCCTCTATACCCCATGACAAAGCAGCACAGCCCAGCAGCAGCTCCTGCACCCCTCCAAGAGCTCCCATCCCACAGCCCAGCACTACTCACCCCTGGGGTCACTGTGCTCCAGCACGGCTTGCTGCTGGGGACTGCTGAGTGGGAAACACCAGGCAGGAGAAGGATGCTCCAGGCCAGCATGGAGCTGTGGTTTCCACTTAGACATTTCCATTTCCACAGGCTCAGTCTCCCCACACAATGTTGGGTGACCCTGAGTGAGGCTGCTCAGGTGGCTGACACAGCAGAAAGGGTCTTTGTTCCTCCAGGCTTCTGAAGATCCAAGAAGGGTTTTCCTGTTCTACACACAGGTTACAAATCCACAAACCTGGTGCTGTGACAGGGCAGCGAAAAAGGAGCTCTGAGTTTGTTTGTGGGTTTTTTCCACTTTTGTTTGAAGCCAGGTTATAAGCAAACTCAGAAAAATACATCACTTCAAAAATAAACTTCTTCCAAGCACCCAGTCAGCCTGTTGAACTGAGAGCACCCAGGCTGAAGCACCCTCTTGTTCCAAGAGCCTGATCTTTTCACCTGAGCTCAGCTTCCCCCAAAACCAGAAGAAAGCCCCATGACCTTCATTTTAAAGCACAAGGGTGCAAACTGGTCCCAGCTGCCCCAGGGCAGGCGGAGCAAGCAGGAGGTGCCCAGACCACCTGTGTGTTTCCCAAAATTTGGGTCAGAGGCTGCTTTGCCCCAGGCAGTGGGTGCTGCTGGTCCCAGGCCAAAGCTATTTTGTGGGCAGCCCTGCACCCTGCAGCACAGATGTGCCCTTCACTGTCCCCTTGACACAGGGCACCCTGGCAGGGATGAGGATCAGCAGGGCTGGTGGCTCTGGGCTCGCTGCCTTGGGCAAGGGCAGCGTGGCCATGGGCCCCCTTCTCCACAGTGCCCACCCAAAAAGAGCCCACTGCCTTCTTCTGGGGGGAAGAAAGTGGTCTTGGGCACACAGAAAAGTTTGTCTCCTTTTTTATCATCTCCTGGCATCTTGGCCCCCATCCATGCAGCAGGCAGCAGATGACTCTGAGCTCTGTCCTGAGGGAGGTTTTGGACTTTGTCCAGCTCGCCTCTGAAACCTGCTGTGCCTGAGGTTCTTTCCAGAAATTACCCACCTTCTGGGAATCTGGAACTTCTCCAGATGTCCCCAGGCTAGAGAAGCTCAGCTCAGTCACCTTGGGGCCACAGGGGGCCCCTCCCTCCTCCCACCCATCCCCAGCATGGTGCAGGGGTGCTTGGCCCGGGGATGTAGAGAGTGGCCACTGCAAAGCCACCTGCTCCCTGGGGGCTGCTTGGCTCAGGGGCACGAGCCAGCTTGGGAGGATCTGTGGCTGGGTGCCTCCATCCTGGCCAGGTTTGGGTCTCAGCACACTGACCTTCTGCCTGAGCAGGCAACTAGCCCAGTTCCCACTTGCTGGCAGGAATTGCAGCACCCAGTTGGCTCTTTGGAAACGGAATTCATTGGGTTTACCCCGCTCAAAGTTCAGGAAGAGCCCTATGCATTTACAGCTCCCCTAAGTACTCCTGCACCCAGAAAGCCTTGGCACCACAGTCCTTCTTGGCTGTGCAGTGTCTTGCATCAAGGTCACAGTTGATGGCTCATGGCACGTTGCCCCAACATCAGCTCTGTCTCTCTCCTCAGACACTGCACTTCCAGGACATCAGATATGCCAAGGTGTACCACAGATGTTGCTTCTGCAGAGAAATTTCTCTCCTGGATAAATAAATGCTTTGTGTGTCCTCCTGCTGCTGCCAGGAGCAAAGCCAGGCTGTGCTCAGAGGAACAGGATGGGTTATCTCTAAATCCAGGAGGGAAGGTGTCAACTCACAATTGTCCTTTGAGGTCAAAAGACAGCACAAAGCATCTATAAATTGATGATCCAGCCAGAGTACATTAAATAAATATCTACCTATTAGTTCAGCTGCAAGAGCCTGAAGGCAAAATAGCTTTTCCTTGATAAACAACAATGAGCCAATGTTTTCCTGGCCAGGCCATCCTTGATTTGGGGATGAACCTCCAAGTATCACTCTTTAAGGAACCATTATTGTTGGACACTAGAAGGGAGTCCATTACAGTGCACATGCCCCATTAGCAGCGATTTATATGCACTGCCACATTTTTTATTTAATTTTCATTTCAAATTCATTTTCCTCTTTTGCACAGCTGTAAGGTTCGCATTCCTGGTCAGCCCCAGGTGCTCCCCAGGATGACATCAAACACCCTCAGAGCCCACATCAGCAAAGCTACCTGGCAGAGATGTTGAGCAGCAATGGGACAGCCTGGAAAAGCAGCAGCATGGGCTCATCCTGCTGTCACCACATGGAGCCAGCAGCCTCATCAGGTTCTTTCCTTTGAAGACCAAGCAAATATTTAACAAGTTCCCCTTGCACTACACCACAGTTCATTATCCGGTCTCCCGAGCTCCTTCAGTCAGTAATATCCTCTAATTGATGTGATTTGGCACTTGGCCATGGAGTCAAATTGATTTGTAGGCCAGCAGGAGACAGCAGATGCCCTTTACACTTGAGGAAAGTGGCATGTGGCTGTGTTTGCTGGCTGCTGCAAGGGAATGCCGTGGCACCAGCGCCTTTTAGGGGTGCAGGAAGGGGGCTGGCCTGCTTGGGCTCCTCTGTCCACAGCCCCTGGTGAGTGGCAGGGTGTCACTGCCACCAGCGAGTGCCTGAGGAGCACTCCAGTGGTGAAATTCCCCCTCCCTCCTCAGCCACAGGGAGGCTGGTACACAGGGAGAGAGAGAAACAGGGGATCCCCTTCTCTGAACCAGGGCAGGAGGCACAAGGGTGATCTTTGCCCGTGACCTTCAGAGGGGTATCCCCACAGAGTTTCCCATCTCTGGGCTGGCACCAATCTCCTTCTGGGGCAGGAGAGCTGCCTGTGGTCCTGTCAGGGCAGGAGGAGCAGGGACATCCTGCCTGTGCCCTTCAGTAGTGTTGATCATCACATTTCTCAGCTGCTTTGTTGCAAATTATTTTAGGGCACAGTCATGTAACTCTTGCTCAGGAAGGTCTACAAGTTTTAACAACCATATGCAACCTCGCCTTCAGGATTTCACCTCAGGCATATTAACACTGTGGAAAAAGGAAGTCAGCATGGAATCTCAGCTCTTATCATCAGCCTAGTACTCTGAATATTTAAGCTTACTTGAAAGCCTCTTTTTATAATTATGGGAAAAAAACATTAATATGGTAGAGGAGTTAAGAATCTCATTTTCCATTTCAATAATCTTATTCATATTCTGAGAATTTTAATCGAGCATTGAAATCCTTTTCTTATCACACCAGAGAGCCACATTCACCTTTAAGATATTTATTGATAATTAAAAATAGTAAGATTACAATCACTCATACAAAAATAATAAATCTGAATAAAGCAGAATGACTGGTAGAGGTGGGAGGAGGGTCCCTCCTTGGATGTCCCATTACTCCAGTCCTCATGGATTTGACAGGGCTGGAAGGATTTTTCCTGAGCACTGGCCAAATCCCACACGGAAGCCGTTGCCCTGGCAGTAACCTAGGGACAGAAAACAACACACAGCTTGTTCTGTAAGGACAGCAGGACTTTGCCAGGACTGAAAGTGAATAAAGGCATAAAGAGACCAAAACTAAGTGAAAACATCTCAGATATGCAGTGAGGGGTAGAAGAAAAAGAACACCTGGAAGAGTTCAAGAAGCACAAACTGTTAAACACAGCAATATGCAAGTTCAGTGAATTGATCAAAGAACAAACAAGATGTGCCAGCAATATTTCTGTTTTCAAATCTAACCTGCAGCACCATCAATCTACCTGGCAAACTGATTCACTGCCTGGCCCAGCCCTGCAATTAATCAGATAAATCTGGATTCTCTTTCTGCAGCAGCAGGACTGCTCTTGGGACATCAGGATGCTGACAGCCAGAAAGGCAGTCATTAAACCCCCCAGACAGCAGGGCCTACCCTTGCAGAAGCAGTTTCACTTGATCAAGTCAAGTGGTTCAGTTCCATGAGAAACTCAGCATCTGACTCCAAGTCCTCATTAATCCTCTGTTATATAAGAGGGCGTGGAAGCTCTGCTGGCTGCTGCTGCAGAGCTCACGGGGCTGTGGCAGCATCTCTGACTGTGGGACAGCTCTGTCTGTCCCTCTCCTGTGTGATGGAGGGGATGGCACTGGGACAGGGAGGCTGCAGCTCCTCCTGTCCCACGAGGCAGCCAAGCTGCTCACAGACAGCAGCCACCAGCAAAGCTGCAGGCAAAGCAGGGGAGGGGACACAGCCAGGGCCTTCTGGCCCCTCTGACAAGTCTGTTCTGGGAAAAACAGCTGAGGAGACCTTCTGTAGCCCTCTGCTACAGCAGCTGATCAAAGGAAGGACAAGTGGCATATGCTGCATTTTAAGGACTGATTTCATGGTTAGAGATGGATTTTCCTGATGGAATACATCACCTGCATGTGATAAAAAACACCCGCCTTCGAGAAGCCAAGAAGGAGCTCAACAGAATAGACTCTAATTCCCAGTCTTAGCACAGATCAGTGGAAAACTCCCCTGAGGAAGAGAAAGGCTGGGCAGCCAAAGTTACTGCAGCACAAAGAGAGACCCTGGCAGCCCTAACCCACAGTGCAGCTCTCACAGCCAGGCTGAAATTAAGCTTTCCAAGGACAGTGGTGTCCCAAAGTGCTTGTGTAAAGCCACAGACACCGTCCTGCTATCTGCCAGGTAATCCTCATCCTTAAGCAGCAGCAGAGTAAGGCACTGTAAAGCTCAGCTCAGCTTCCATTTGACTCATTAGGCTTCATTGCCAGCTTTCCTTTGAGCAGCAGCTGATTATTTCAGTCCAGTTTGGTTATCCCTGCTGTCAGGCACAATTTACAGCAGCACCAAGGAGCAGCACCCTGGCCTGAGCTCTGTGTGTGCCAAGGAGCTGCTGAGGGGGTTCTGCAGGCAGCTGCCAACACCACCAGGAGCCCTTCCCCTGCAATGCTCCCTCCCTGAGACACTTCTTGGGAGAAATAGATTTCTCTCATTTTATGCGTTAGGTCTCTGAAATACGTCCCACGTGGGGAGTAAGAACACAAAGCCGAAACAGGAAACCAGAAATGATGTGTTGAGCACTTGGCAAGAGCTAATGGCAGTGCCCTGGACAGGATGGAACAGCACCAGCCCTGCCCCAAGGGTGCCCTGGGGCCCTGGACCGGCCATACATCACTGAATAAATAAATAAACAAACAGAAGCAGCTCCCAAAGGTCCCAGCAGACAGCCCTGCAGCCCCTGGCTCTGCAATACCCCAGTGCCCACTGTGCCAGTGTGAAATGGCCCAGCAGATCCTTTAACCTGGCACTGTCCCTCTGCCTTAGCAGCAATGCCATGATGCCATCTGTAAAGATTAAAGACATTCGGGATTCAAAGCATTCCATGAGCTGACGTAGCTTGTCCTGGGCATGCAGAGCATGGCTCATGGGCTGGTCCCATTTGTCCCCGAGCTGGCTCCCCGTGGCAGCAGCTCCCAAACTGCATGGTGCTCCTTGCCAAAGGGATGTGAGTGTGTGACTCCACAGGGACATCCATCAGCCCTCACAGTGCCTGATCTAGGGCTGCTGGCACAGTCACTGCAGGGACATGGGGACTCTGAGGCAGTGTGGCACTCTGATTGCAGCAGGAGTGTCCCTGGATACGTGGGAAGTGTGTAGAGAGCAGAGCCAGATGGCTCCACATGCAGCAGGAGCAGTCACTGGGCTCTTGGGAGGCTGGAGGGTGTCAGAGGCACTGGGGACTCCTCAGCTCCTCACCTATGGCTCTCTCTAGTACATCTCAACCTCCAGTTGGCAGCAGCTCACAGGAACACCATTTTCAAGGCTATTGGATGGGCTGCCAATGGAGGCACTGGGGCTCTGGCTGCAGCACCACCAAAACCACTATGGAGTCATTGCCAGGGGACTGGAATACATACATTCCTTTTTTTTTTTAATCACAGAAAATTCTCGCTTTTTCTTAATTTCTTTCCAGAGTAAAAGAGATTATAATTTTAAACTGTTTTGTCAAACATCCTAGTACTCCAGGCTGGGTTGAGCAGGCCCAGGTAGGCAGGCACATATCAGCACCACACCCTGAGGCAGCTGCCCAGGTGTTCTGTTTGTCACTCACATTTTCTCTCCCTCAGTCACAGCTGTGAAGTCTTTTCCCATTGCTCGAGCCATGTGCTCCTGTGCAGATATCTCTGATCACATCAGCAGGATGGAGATGCCCAGAGCCAGGTGTGGCACTGGCTGGGTCTCAGCTGGTGACACAACATCCCACAGGACATTCCCTAAAATCCCAGCAGGTCACACAGGGAAGATGCTGGAGGCTTGAAACAAAAGTTTCTCATGGCTGTCCTTGCCAAATATTTGCTGCCTCAAAGATGAGAGGAAAGGAAAAAATAGATCTGTTTTGCACTAGGCTTTGGACTAAAAGAAATGGGAGTGGGATTTAGATCACAAAACACCGTGGTCGATTTTAATGCATAAAACCCTTAGATTATCAAGATGGAAACTAAAACCATGTCTCAGCATGAAGCAGCTCTCAAGCAGAGCCCTTTTCAGAGGGGAGCTGGTCAGCTGTTCTAGAAGGTTTCATGCTTTTTCCCACATACTTGATTTGTAACACACTTCATTGAATATGCCTAGGTTACAAACAAAATATTATTTGAAAAATAGCTTTTTTTAGCATTTGCCAAGCTCTGCTCCCATGCAGACTTGTACTGTGGTGGAAACAATTCATCAGCTGCTCCTATTTCTGGGGTATTTTTACCAATAAAAGCAAACCTACCTCCATCATCTCCTTGGTGCTCACACAGTGGCATAGCAAGAGCATTAAGGACTTAGCAAAGCAAATAATCTGATTTAGAAAGCATTTATGGCAAGGAAATTCCCATCCACCTACTTTAGCCTCCTCATAGGAAGATGGAAACAGCTGTGCTTGCATGGCAGGTGTGTATAGAACAGCCAGCTCCACACCAGGGGCTTGTCCTGCTGGGATCAGCCTATGGAAATGAGTCCTTGCTGCAGTGTAAGAGCAGTTACCCAGCCATTACCTGTCAAAATTACTTCATCTCCATCCTGCAGGAATTTACGAGACTGCCCACTGCCAAGAGGGATTTCTTTTGTTCCATTCCAGGACAGCTCCAGCATGGAGCCAAAGCTCTCTGGCTCCTGCAGCAAGAGTTCATAAACAAATAAACAATTTTTTAGTATCTTTCCTGCTGTTCAGCTTCTTGCTGCTGGGAGCACAAGTATGTTAACTCTACAAAAAAAAGAGTTTTGCTGTTGATTTAATTCATTGATACATTGGGTCCTTTCTCTGACTTTGCATTTTAATTTCTTGCTGGTTACTAGCAGTGATGCCTACAGCTGTTATCTGGTGTATTTAACAGTGTTCAGTGTATTTAACAGTGTTCAACCTGTTAAAGCAGTTTGGGTCTGCCACAGCAAGAATGGAAACAAGTGGAGAAGACTTCTACAAATCCAGTGCTTTTATCTAGTCATGCTTCAGATTTTTGGTTACATTTTGTTCTCCAGAAGAGCAAAGCTGGTGTCTGTGAGTCTTTAATGTCTTCTGCAGTACAATAATCTGAAGATTAAAAAGCACTTCAGAAATGCTTGAAAGTGAAGTACAGGCATCCCAGCTTGCAAACAACTTACCTGAGCTGTCTTGGTGACAGCATGAACAGGATTTGTGTTTGGTGGTGCAGAAAGTGAGGGCTGCCCATAAATTGCAGCCACTGTCCAAAAGGGAGCTCAAGGGGAGTAACAGCTTGTGAAGCTGGCTCCAGCTTCATTGGAGAAACTCAAAGTTACACCCAGGCACCTTTCACATTCTTTTCAGAAATAAAAAGCTGCATTTCATAGAGGGTAAATGAATTGTGAGGATGCTTCCACACAGAAGTTAATTTGCATCTGCTGTAAAGCAGTTCTTGGGGAAAGAAGTACACAAGCGATCAAAACCCCAGAACTCAACAACATAAAAAAAACCAACCAAGCAAAAACCCTACCCCAACCAAAGCACTTCTCAGTGTGAGTTTGGGGCTACCAAAGCAGCAGCCCAGAGTGCCTGGGAAAGAGCTGCAGATGGTTTCGTGGTGCTCAGATAAGGAAGGGCTTAGCCCCAAGCCCTGCTCTGCTGGTTCTGAGTTGCTGAGCAGTGACTGTCATTGTTTCCACACTTACAGGTCCACTGATGGTTCCAGAGGCCAGGAGGTCTCCAGGTCTGAGGTTGCAGCCATTGATGGAATGATGAGCCAGCTGCTGTTTCATGGTCCAGTACATGTGCTGCAGGGAGGAGGAGGAGGGGCTACAGCAAGGAAGGACAAACTTCTCTGCTGAAAAACTGGGCTGTGCAGAATGGAGTCATGTGGCCTGGCATTCACAAAACCCACACTTCAACGTGCAACCTAGACCCTTAAATTTTTTCTTATTTCACCTAGATTTCATTTTTCCTCTTCTTCCTCTCTAAGGCCAGTGCTGCTGACCCAAGATCCATGATTACACCCAGTATTTTAACAGCCCTGTAGAAAAATCTGCTTATTACTGATTTGCTGACTACTGATTTACTGATTAAGGTAATTACTATGCAAAGAGCCAAATGTGAATATGAAATTGATTGAGAATTGCTGCAGCTGGCACATAAATCTCCTGGCTTCAATCAGCTGGTGGAGGCAAAGCCACCACCCTGCCCATAGAGGGGATGGGCAGACCCAGGCTGGCAGCAGTGAGTGGCATCAGAATTAGAGCTGTGAGCTGTATTACAAGAGACAATTCCCTCTTCCTGTAGTCCTCTGTTCTCTGTTCTTGCTGAACACCCTTCAGCAAGCATTCAGGTGTTTCCACCTCACGGGGGGAACCACCACCATCTTCCCTGTGAGGTGGAAACACCTGAATGCTTTTCATTTTTTTGAAAATTTTGGACTGCTCAGGGAAGTGGTGGATTCACCATTCCTAGAAGTGTTGAAAGGTGTGTGGATGTGAGGGACATGGTTTAGTCGTGGGCTTGGCAGTCCTGGATTAACATTTGGACATGATGATCTTGGAGGTCTTTTCCATCCTTAGTGGTTCCATGATCCTATTCTGTGAGTCTAATGCAAAAAGCAGTGTTTGAAATTGCCTGGGCTGGAGCTGATGGCATCAGCAAGATTGCAAATAAACAAAAGATACTAGAGCCTTACCTTGAAATTGGATCTGCATATAGTAGTTGGCGTGCTCATTCCTTCTCCTGCAGAAAATAAAGGATAAAAAAGAGAAAAGCAATTTGTTTGTGTTGGATGAATGATGTTGGAGTCTTTTTATTTTACAGATGGATGGAGACTTCTTTTATCACTGTAATCCCTAGTGAGAAAGCAGTAATAACATTTTCTATTGCTGTGGAGACTGGGATTTCATAGAAAACAAGTGTGTGGCTTGCACTGGAGTAGCATCAAGCTGCCCATTTCCTACCCTCTGCTCTCCTACAGGAGAAACACCTGGACCCAGTGGTCAGCAGGGCCCTAAGGTGGGGGCTGAGCTGGGCTAACATCTGGATCCCACAGGAATCTGCTCATTCCATGCCCCAATGACCCCTGCCTATGCAAGGAGGGCCCTCAGGGACCCTCCTCAAGGGAAGCTGGCCAGCTGGGGGCATTCCCTGCTTGGCACATTGCTGCACAGGCCAGCAGGGAGCAGGAGGAGTTCTGCCCCTTTCCCTGACAGAGGCAATCTGGGCAAAGCAGGAAAAGAAGGAGCACAGAGCCAAGTGCCTGAAAGTTGTGGTGGTGCCACAATATTTAATTGGCAATTGCAGCTTTGCCACCCACTCAGCTTTGCCATACCTTTAATGGCAACAAAGAGCTTGATGTCAAAAGTGAAGGGCTCTTTATCCTGAAGGTAGGGCAGCGGCTTAGGGTCCTAAAAGCACATAAAACACATCACAGTCTAAGCAAAAAGGAATTAAAAATCCAGAAGACATTCCAGTGAGTATTGGTGTACCTGGCCTGTGCTGCACAACCCATTCACTTCATCATTTTTACTGCTCAGATTATCACTTTTCTTGGTCTCATGCACACACTTTTAAAGATCTTTCTGAACAGACATGATATCCATGTGATCCAATTCCCTTTTCTGCACAAGGTTTGCAAAAGCCATGCCCATCATTTCAGCATGGATGTCAATCCAGCACAGAGAGAGTGCCAGCACACCTTTGCTCTGTGCCTGCACAGAGAAGATGATGAGACCTCCTCAAGACTGTTATCTTTTCCAGTTCTAACCACCTACACAATGTAGACAACTGGAAATGCTTGAACAAAGTGTTCTGCCTTGACTCCAGCCTCTCTCCACCACTTACTGGATGCTAAGTGCTACCAAAGACCCAGAAGAAGTTCTGATTAGTTTATTTCCCAGGTGTTTTAAAGATGGTTTTTCTGCCCTCCTCGAGCAGGATGACAGCACAACATGTGCCAGGCCAGTGACATCAATGAGCACTTGAACTCAGAGGGCCCTGGTTGCCTTCATCTGCTCAGCAGCAGAATTACAACAGTAAATTCCATGGAGACAATCCTTGGCATGGAGGCAGCTCAGTGATTTCTATTGATGGCACCTCCCAGCTCTGCTGACGTTTTTACAGCACTGCTTTTCCCTTTATTTCAGCCTTTTCTCTTGCTGACCTGGACAGGGTTTGGCAACACAAATGGCATGAGAGCTTCCATGGTGACAACCCACGGAGAGATGGTTGTGCCAAGGCTTTTGCTCAGGAAAGGACCCAGAGGAACATATTCCCACTTCTGGATGTCACGGGCTGGGAAGAGAACATTCAAAGCAATGCAGGCAAATATATCCTAGGAATTGCACCATCAGACTCAGGAAAGAGTAACATGAATTGAAATTGCTATCCCCAGCCTTTCCTAGCTGTTTCTAGCTGTTGTGCCCAAATCCTAATTTAAATCCATCCATTTTGAATCTTCTTAGATCAGCTAGATTAGGATAATAAATCCAATAAGTAAAACAAACAGATCATCCCCATATAACCAGTATTTTTACCCCCACTTTAATTATTACTTTTATACCCAGCTAATGGTCTTTGCCAGCCATCGGGAGAATTTCAACAGGTTAAATCTTTGCAGAGACTGAGGGATTTGTGATGCCCAAATCATTTTCCTTTTCCTGACACTGAAATCAATCACCATCCTTGGTATCACCATTCCTAGGACTCCTCCATCCCTCTCCAGAAGAAACTAGACGGATATTAGCTCTTTCATAAGTAAATAAATCTTCGCTAGGCAGCAATTTCTGGTTCTACTAATTGATCAAAGATGGATTGATACAGACACTGAAAAACACAGGCAACACTTCATTTCCATCCCTTTCAGTGGTTTCAGTGATCAGCATTCTACTATTAAAGTATGTAATTAATGCCTCTCTAGGGTTTCCCGTGGTGCTGTAACCCCCTCTCCAGGCAGATTCCCACAGCGCCCGTTACCGCTCCAGTCGTTCATCAGCACCATCCCAAAGATGTGCTCCTGGGCCCTGCTGATGGGAATGGCCTCCCCAAGCTTGTTTCCAGGACCTACAAAGAATGCCTGAAATCAAAAAGCAAAGTGTTGATCGTGGTTTTGAAGCTAAACATTTTTACTGCACAGAGAGTTACGGGCAGCAGCAACAGAGGCTGGACAGGGTGAGTTTTGCACCATTTCCCACACACTTTTGGACAAAACCCATGGCCTACACCCCTTTTCTTCCCCTCCATGAAGCTGGCAGGCTTGAATTACTTAAGAGCTCTGTGTTGCTAAGAGACAGGCATTAAACAAAAGCACGTTGCTGTCGAAATGCAGGAGGAAGAAATGGTCCCTTCTAATTAGAGTCCGGATGCAGAACAGGTTTGCCCACTGAAGGGACTGTTTGCTGCAGACAGGGAACAGGAAGGAGTTTAAAGTCATCTGAGGGGATACTGAACCTGGCTGGAGCCTGATGAGACAGTGGGGAAGAACAGGAAGGTGGAGAAATGTGCCCACTAAGTAAAGTAGGCCATGAACTGGGTGCCTGCACTCATTGCCTTAGGAACCCACAGCCTGCACACACAGAGGATTTTATAGGAAAACTCAGTTGTCGCTTTCTGTCTACAATATGGAAGTTTTTCCTTCTGTTCTTGCAGCAGTCAGCAGTAGAACTCAGGCTGGAAAGCAGAGCTATGGCAGCACCATGGGAACCCCACTTTATGGGGCTGCACCTCCCCTTACAGCACTGATTGCCAAAGCACATGGCATTAAAGACTTTCACTGCATTTTTATAACCATTTCCATCAATATTACACTTCTTCCACTACTTTTTGGAAAAGATTGGGAATAAAACATACAGAAATTATATAAGCCAGTAAAATGATGTAAATCTTACTACAATCCTATGAAACCCTCCCTTCTGGACCACACTAAGCCACAGTATGATGTGCCTTCCCAAGATGTTTTTTTACAACACCCACAGCACAGGTTTTAACTTTCCAGGCAGGAGAATCAGGAGTTTGAATCCCACTGCCAAGAACTCAGGGCTTCCTCTGCTCTAGCACGAGGTGCAGACAGCCTGGACTTCCCAACCCTCAGTGTCCATTGAGAGATCCTGGCTGCAGTGCAGAGGTAACTGCTGACCAGGAAACAGGCTGTGGTGGCTGATGAAAAGGATCCTGCTGCCTGACTGTACCCCTGGTGCTCAGCTTTGGCCAGGTGAGCTTTTTCCAGACTGAGAACTGTATGAGCAAACCTCCCAATGAGCTAAGGCACCCTCATCCAAAGCAAAGGTTTGTTCCACAGAAATCTTTACTGCCTGCAGCACAGACAGCTCAGAGAGGAACACAGGAATGGACCTTGTGGGACATTCCATTTAGAAGAAGCTAAACCCACCCTTTCTTCCCTGTTTCTATTTTAATATTTTTCAAACCATAAGGAGAAAAAAAAAACACTCACCATTTCTAACTCGATATCCAGACGTTTACAAGCACCAAACACTGGAGGTTTATCTGTGGGTAGAAGCAAGAATATATTACAAGAGGGAGGCAGCCAGGAAAATAGAAGTAGTGGCCAAAGAAACAGCAGCTGGTGCTGCTCAGCATGGAACAGAAAATGGACTTAAACCAGGGCTTTCTCTTGCCCTGACCCCAGGCTGGGCTTTAGGCAAGGCCTCCCAGACCTTTCCATTCCACTAGTGTATGATGTGGAGCAAAATTAAAGAATAAAAGAAATAAGAACCACATTAAAATCCTCGCAGAGGGACTCACCATTGTCAGGTTTGGTCTGTCCCACGGGTCTGCGGATGGGCGTCCCAGACACCACAACAGACGATGCCCGGCCGTGGTAACCCACAGGTAAGTGCAGCCTCGAGAGAGAGCACCACAGTGCCTGGGTTAGCTGTGTGCCAGAGCAGATTTCGGGGTGGAAGCACCACGGGAGTGTGGGGTACAAGGAGGAGCTCTGTATGCAGGGGCACAGACCTCAGCACCTTACTCTGATATAAGGATGGCAGTGAAATATAACCCAAAGCCATGCTGCAGTCTTAATGCCCTTCTGTGCCACTGCTCCAATTGATTCCTTGGGTCTTAAATTCTGCTCCCTTGTCACCCAGCAAAACCTAATTTTTTAGGTATATTTGTCTTTGAACTGAGGGGTCTGCACAGTAACTGGTGTGGCCACTGCAATGAAGGGCAGTGCAGATTCAGCTGAGGCTGGGGACATGTGGAATTTGGTTCTGGTACTGAACTCTGGACAACACTGATGCTCATCTGCTATGAACTGAAACCAGCGTGATCCTGGAAAACTACTCAGACCTTTAAAACACCATGTATATGTACAGATAAGCCTGCAAGATAATGCTGCACCAGAGAACAACCCAAGGCACCCACCAGTTCGGCATCAGGGCGTTCTCCTTCCCCCTGAACATGATCCCAACGTTTGTGGCGTGTTGGCGTGAAGAATAGAAGTCAGTGTAATCTCCTGCACGAGGAAAAAAGCCATAAAATAGGGATCAGCGACAGAGGTTCCCCCATCTGCGGGGGCTAAAGCACGTCAGACGCTGCTGGCAGGGGAAGGAGCAGAAAAGGAGACAGCAGAGTGCTCGGGGATGGCATTAACAGCACAAAGGGGTGATTAACAGCTCACCTATAAATTATGCAGACAAAAATGGCTTTTTTAAAAAAGTCTCCAGGAGAGAAGAGGAGGGAAAACGCAGGACACAGAGCAGCAGCCCCGTTGGCAGAGCCAAGGCAATTGCCGCCGCTCTGCGGCAGCCGGCGGGGCCCGGCGATACTCAGGACATCTGCTGCCCTCTGCTGCCATCCCGGCAACAGCGCCCAGCCCCGTCCGCCGAACACGGAGGCAACGAGGGCAAAACACAGACTGGGAGCGGCTGTTTGCATTATGTCGGTTAGTGAGCTCAGTAATTAATCAGCAGCAAGTTAACCCCTGCAGTTCCAGCTCCCAGGGGAGGACCCAGCCGCTCAGGAGGAGCAGGAACCACACACAGGATGGAGCTGCAGGTGAGTGCTGTGGAATCCTAAATGCCTCGTGTCTGTGTGACACTGCTCCCTTCCCAGCACTCGTGCCAGCCAGGAGCCAGCAATTTTCTGACAGGACATGTTCAACCTGGAACTATTTTCAGGAAGGTATCACACCTATGGGAGCTCCTCATGGTTCCTCTGGGACAGGCTAGACTTTGTCCCAAACCAGGGCTGTGCCCCGTGGAAGGCAAAAGCCAACTCAGAACAGAGCTTGGATAGAAAATGGGCAAGTTCACATCCCTGTTCCTGTGCAGGTCATGTCCTCAAGTGACTTTGAGCAAGTTGGTTTGGGTCCAGATACAAACTCCTGCTAAAACCAGGAAATGCTTACGTATCTATATGAATATAGTAATCCCACAGCAGTCCATGGCCTCGTGGGAGTGAAGGCAAGATCTGGGATGCAGAGTAATGGTCTGGGAGTGGAAACTCACTCTTGTTTATGAGGCTGTGCTGGAATATCTGCCTTGGAAACTTTGCAACACCTGAAATATTTTCTGATGGGAAAAGGGGAAATTGTTGGAAACAGAACAAGTGTTTCTTTCCTGGCTCTAGCCACAAAGGCCTTTGGGGATGCCAATCTGATGACAGGAGTTATGTACCACCAGACACTCCTGATTTAGTGGAAATTGCATCCAGGAATGCTCTGGCTGCTATTGAGCTTCCCCAGGCTTTTATTCTTGTGCCACAGACAGCACCTACCATTCATTATGTACAATAATCTGCTTCTGGCTGCTGCAAACCCCATTGCCTGTCACAGCTATGGTCTGTCTGTGTGAGGAAGCTGGAAATGGAGCAGCTGCCCCGTGTGGGAGCAAAGGGCAGTGCCGGGGAGCCCCCGGCTGCGGGCACTCACCGATGTGGGCAGGCAGGTGCATCGTGGCACAAGCTTGAGGTACAAAGGCTCTGAAATGAAAAATGGTACCTTCAGATCTCGGAAAACTTGTAAGAAGCATGGAAGAGGCTGACTTGCTCCCCCAGCTCCTTCCTTAATTTAGTTTGCAAAGCCTTGCAGAAAAAAAAAAAAAAAAAAAAAAAAAAAAAACTGGCAGAAAAGCTGGTGACTGCACAGGCTGCTGTTACTGGGATGGCCACAGCCCAAGGAGCAGCTGTCAGGGGTGGGTGAGGAGGGGGCATCCCTGGGGCTGGCTGCATTCCCGAGAGGCACAGAGAATCCCCCGTGCCCATGGCCAGGACACCACTGCCTCTGCTGCCTGGGAAGGATGAGTTCGTGGCAAGTAGCTCCTGAGGGGTCTGGTTTGAACTGCTGGCCCTGTTCAGGGAAGATCCCCGTGGCAAGCAGCAGCTCAACCCCTCTCCTGCTCATGAAATCCTCCCAATCCCCCTGGCAGGACAGGGAGGAACAGTTCCTGCTCACCGCCAGGGCAGGCACTTGTGGTGCTTAAAGCATCACTGCAGACAAACAGAGAGGTGTGGGATCAATGGGCACACACGTTTTCCATCAGCACAGCACAGAACGGAGCACAGCCCTCCCCTCCTGCCCCTACACCACTGCACGGCCCCAGACCTGGAGCCGATCTGTGACCACATACTCGGTTTTAGCAGAGTCGAGTGGTTACTGAGGACACACTGGGGGGTGTCCCTGTGCCAGGTGTGACAGGCGGGGAGGGGGGCACCGGGGCAGGTGGGAGAGCTGGAGACCCTTGAACCGTGTCTCCGTGGAAGGCCACAGAGGGCAGAGGAGCAGCCCAGCCCCCACAGGGAGGCAGCAGGTCTGGACACACCCCAGGGCAGAGCTCCCTGCTCCAGGTGCAGGGTGACACCCTGGCTCTGCGGGCAGTCACGGCATTAATCAGGGATTAATCCTGACGTAATGAAGAGAAGGAAGCACTCGATGTGCACAAACCCCAGTTAATTCCCATGTGGGAGGCAGGCGGCCACGTCAGGCTGTGGGTTTTGGTGTCCTGTCTCTCGGGTGACACAGGGCACAGCTGACACCTCACTGTGCCTGCGGGCACCCCCTGCTCCCTCACCTCCTCCGCAGCTCCGCGTTGTCCCTCAGGGTGGGCTCTCCAGCCGACAGCAGCTTCTGCAGCAAAGCCCGGGCCTCGCTCCACGCCGGCCGGCCCAGCGCCATGAAGGCGTTCAGGGTGGGCTGGCAGCGACACACAGGTGCAGGGGCAAAGAAAAGACCACGTTTTGTTTGTCCTTCACAGGCAGGAAGATGTCCCACACTCTCATCCCGCTGTTGGATGCCCGTGCCCAGGGTTATGTGGCCGTGGCCACCCAGATCACCTGTCCCCCTGCCCACGGCTGCCTGCACCCCCATCCCCACCCCACAGGACCTGCTGCCTGTTTGCATCACCCCACCCTTACACACCACTGCGGGCCCTGGTGGCTTTGGGATCTCAACAGCTGCAGACAGAGCTCGTTTGTATTTGCCTTTATCCTTAACACAACCTCCCTGTCATTAATATCCCATCCCTGCAGTGTTGAGGGCACAAGCAGAAGTGAATTAACATTTAGGCTTTGTGTCAGACACCTGCATTGCCAGAGGCTGATGACACTTTCCTGGAAAACGACCTTTGGACCCCTGATGCCCCTGCCCTCCTTGCTATCACACCTATGATGGTTTTTGCTCTACCAGATCCTGCCTGGCAACATATTTCCAGTTCATGTTCATTATCTCACCACAAGTTGCTGAAGTGCCTTATGGAATAATTTTAAAATGCTTGTGGAAATTAGAACAGACTCTGATAAATACCTGGTCAAAGACGTGCTGGTGTTTGGCAAGAGCTGGTCCATTGAAAAGATGTTTAATGATGCTGAGATCCAAAATCTGGTCTCCAATTGCTACCCCAAGCCTGTGCCGAGGCTGCAAAGCAGCAAGAGGAGGGGGGAAGAGAAGAGTTTATGCTTGTACCCAGAAATGCCCCAAAGAGGGAAGACAGTGACCACAGAGAGTTTAACCCATCCAGGACAAAGGTCTGGTACCACAGCAATGGACCATCAAGAGCCAGTCTGAGTCTGGCTGCTGAAAAACATTGAGCCCTATGGGCAGGGCACCACTACAGACTCCCTGCAGACCTTGAGGGGTGGAAAAGAGCCTCATCCCCATCTTTTGGGCAAAGAATAGCACAACAAGCAGAGGTTTCTCTCCCTGCCCTCGCTCCCCCAGAAAGGGGCAGACTTGCTCATTAACAACAAGCATTGCAGAATAAGCCCACACATCTGCAATAGGCTCTAAGTAGGAAAACACTACTGCTCCTTCTGCAAGTGGGGAACAGAAGCATAGAGAAGCCATGGGCAGAATGAATTCCATCCCTGTGGGTATGCCACTGGAGAAACAGCCATTTCTGTAGCCCAGCTGGTGACACCAGGAAGCACAGCATGCTCAGGCACTGATTTCTGCGCCACGTCGGACGAGGCTGCCCTGCATCCCCTCCTCACACCACACCAGGAGCTCGGGACCCGCAGAGAGCCCAGCCTGATCCCCGCTGGATCCTCGCTGCAGGAACAGCATCCCACACATGGGGAAATGGGACAGATGCAGCCAGGACACAAAGCTCCTGTTGATGCCCCGGGCGCGTGCGGAGCCAGCGGTGACAGCGGGGCAGCAGCACCGACAGAGCCACGGCAGCTGCACGGGGCAAAACCACACCACAGCCTCCATTATTTGTGTCTTCAGGCAAATAGAGACAAACTACTGCAGCCACTCTGAAAAACAGCTCACCAAAACAACCACCTTCAAAGATCCATGCTATTAAACCTATTTTTCAACCTTTAATTTCCAAATGTGGCGGTAGGCATTTATTCAGCAAACATTCCTGCAGAAAAAACTAAAGGTCATGTCAGGTTAATTTGTAACTGGGATAGTCAGGAATGACACCAATTGTTTTAGCCTGAAATGATTAAAACATTCAGCTACTATCAGAACATTATTCCCCTAACATAATTTCTGTAAGTCTTGCCAATCATTTCATAGGGTTTGAGTTAAGATGTTTTTTTCAGACAACAGTTACTGAGGAAGGCAAAAAAATAATCCAAACTTGCTAGATAACAGCACGCACATCTTGGAAGAGATTAAACATACCATCTCATTTTATCCTTGGAAAATACATCAGAAAACACAATCTTCTGGTTTATTTTTTTTTAAACCTACATGGATAGGTTTATTTTTTTTCAAACCTGCATGGATAACCAGCAGAAACCAGGAGATAATAATGAAGATTCTATAAGCCATGACAAATAAATTCTCTACCTTTTCCTTCTGAGAAGCAGCTCTTGGCTTGCTTCCCTTTCTCCAGTAGGACACATCTCTGCAGCTCCATCCCATCAGGCACTCAGAGGTGTGAGGCTCAGCCTAGCTGGGCTCAGTTCTCATGAAAATTGGGAATTGAGAGCTACCTCCTTGGTAGAAAGGTTGAGCCACATTTTCTTATGTGATCATCATAAAATAGAAGGCCTGGAGCTGGCTCAACTTGCAGGCTTTGGGCCCAGCTTTAAACATGACACTTTTGCACACATTTAATGCAGCACTGCTTTTTTTTTTTTTTGTTAACAAAAAGAAAAGATTGTCAAATGTGCTGTGCATAGGGAGTGAAAGGGTCAAACATAGATTTAATGATGTCACAGAAATTATCAAAACCACACAAGAACTACTGTACATATACAAAGTACTTCTCATCAGTATTAACACTTCTGATTTCTTTTGTGCAGTTTCAAAGAAGCTGGAATCAAAATAACCACACTAAGGAAACAGACAATGTGGCAGTACAGCTTTGCCATCAGGTCAGGAAGCCCATGAGTGTCTCAGGCTGGGAAGTCTTCCTTTATCCCACACTGCTGGGAAATTCTGCTCTCTCATAGCCCTAGAACAGTTACAACAGCCCAAGAACAAAGTTTGCTGTTACTCACCTCCTCCTTGGTGGAGAAAACCCCATAGGGGAGGTTTTGGAGAGGAAAATCTGAGTCTTTGTCTACCTGGATGAAAGACATGCTGAACCCTGAGCAGTCCCTGCTGGCACACAGCTCCCACCTCCCAGGGGCTACGCGCCTTCCGCAGAGGAAGATCCTCTCCAGGTGCTGTAACCCAGAGCAGAGCAGCATCAAATCCCACCCTCCATCCTCAGACACAAACCAATCGCTGCTCTGTCACCATCCCACCCCCTGCCTGGCCCCTGGCAGTGGTTAATCAGTGCCAGGGGTTTGCCTGAGTCAGCAGCTGCTAATTGCTCCCAGCCAGGCAGTGACCCTGGTGAAATGGGGGCTTCCTCCCCACAGTTACCCTTCCTGGAGGTATTTAGAAGGTGTGTACGTGTGGCACTTAATTTAGGGGTGAAGTCGGCAGAATTGGGTTAGCAGTTGGGCTCGATGTTCTTGGAGGTCTTTTCCAACCTTAACACTGCCATGGTTTTACAAACTCTCACATGAAACCGAGGCCTTCCTGTAACAGGTAACTTGCTGGGGGTGAAGGACCCAGCAGCTCTAAGACCAGAGGTAACTGCCCTGGTTTAACTTCAGAGGGGTCACTTTTGTGCCAGGGCCCCATGAAATGATTATGCCCACACTGATTCTCCCACCACAAGCTCAGCAGCCCTTGGGAAGTTGCACACCTGAAACTGCACCTTCTCTGGTTTTTAGTTTTGCAATGCTGCTGTACCTCGAGTTCTTCCATTTTCTCCAGATAGTTCCACCATCTTAAAACCAGAGACATATGTGCAGCCAACCATAAAGAACAGGGAGGCTGGTGCTTCTGCTCCCAGTCCCAGCATTCTCCTACCTGCAGGAGAAAATTCACTCATTGTCAGAAGCAGAAACCAATGAGGGAACATCTCAAAATTAGAACTAAATCGCACATCTTTCCAATAAAAACAGGAAGACGCTTGTGACTGCCAAGCCAAGGAATTGGTTTGCTGCTCAACCCTTTTTTTTTTTGGCAGTCATCATTAGAAGAAATGCAGCAAATGGTACAGCCCGAGTTTCGGCACAAGATGGTACAACAGCATCATCTGTGACAGCTGCTCACTCATTGAGACACAAGCTTACAAGGTGCTCTTTGAAAAGGGGTCTTACTTAAATATCACAACGCCCAGCTTGTGGAAGACTTCCTGTAAAATTTCCTCAGACTGTTGGAAAAGTTTTAAACACACTGAAGAGGTTTTGTGGACAGATTATAGGATCTGGGCTATAGAATCTGCTTATTCCAAACCTGAAACAAAACCACATTGAAAACCTGTTCCAATACAGTGTTCAACATGAGGAGACAGACTCAAGAATTGTGTAGTGCTTTGAACATGCAGGTGTTAATTAAAATATTAATCTGCTAACCTCAAGCTGATGACACAAAATACAGATTGAAATGCAGATCAAGCACCAGGATAACACAGGGCCATTACCAAAGCAAACAAACATGACACACAATTCTCAGGTGTCACAGAAAGGTGGACATCCAGTCTAAATATAAGCTTATACAACGGATAGGAAGTTATGTGAATACTTTTCTTGTACCTTTCTTTCTTTCAGGCACCAGAAAACACAAACACAAGAGGTTTTCCCCTGCCTTGTGATGTCTACGGTGTTTTCTCTCTGCCTGGCCCAGAAGCATCACTGTCAGGTAAAAGGCAGATTGGTCAGGAGGGCACATAGAGAGAAAAGGAGAAGAGAGGCCAGAAATAGGGAAGAAGGAGGAATCCAAGTGAGGAGGATTAGAGAATAGGGAAGTAGCAGCAAAGAGGAAAGCAAACAGAAACACCCACCAAAGGTGACACTGCTGCTCTTCCATGATCTGTGCTGTGTAAAAGGAAGTTTAACAAATGCTTTGAGGAAATACAGGATCCCTGACCCATGATAAGGCAGACCATTACTGAAACTTGCCAGTAAGTTATTTATTCCTTCCTTCCTTCCTTGACTATAAACTCCACATGCTTCATAGATTGTGGTGAGCCCATTTCTGCAAGCACAAGCTACTTCCTTTATTATTCGGTCTTGCAGATTACTTTCCGTAACTACCAGAGAAAGCTCCTTCTGCTGCACAGTTTATATCCTAAATGTAGTGTTTTCTCTACTAATTGCCAGCCACAGCTTTTTAAGAGCATTCCAAATCTTAAAGAATGGGGCCAGCTTTGATTAAAAATGTAATGTTTTAAACAAAGCTGCACTATCACATTTGTTTCACAAATACTCCAAAGCAGCAGCAAGTCACCCAGTGAGATTTCAACTGCGGATCAGGACCATCTGGAGAGGTGCTGGTACTACTTTATTAGTGTACTGTTAGGTCTGGTGACAAGCAGCACTGGCTGAAGTTTCCATGGCACTACATAAACCACCTTTAAGTTATGGAGATGACCTGGGTTGAGGCATAGACTTTGATCTCAGGACAGGCAGCCTTGAAGAAAGAAACTTACAGAACACCCTCACAAGACAAGAAAAGAACAATTCCTTCAACAGTGCCATCTGTCAGATGGTGGATCCCAAACCCCATGGCACCATTTCCTAGAATCACACATGACTCCACAGCCAAATCAGTTTTATCTTTAGGTCTGGCTCAACTGAAGTACATTGTCACAATGTCACAAATGCCCCAAACTTCTGCACATGAGAGATGTGCTGCACAGGAAGCATGGAGAGCTCCCTGGGCAGGACCAACAGACAAGGTCTGGAAGCTGCAGTGCCTCTGGTAATTACTGGTGAAAAGATAAAACAACCCATCAAAATTTAGTTGGCATGGAGATACACGTGGTAGCTGTGAATAAATACACTTTAACTAAAGGAACCACCAATGGAAGGTCCCCGTTAAAATAAAGCAAGAGAAATCCAACTTACATATGCCAGTGACAGCCACAGGGGCTCGGATTTTTTTAAATTTTATTTAATCAAAGTTAAGACGTGGATAAACATAAATACAGCACAGGTACTTCAGATCATTCTTCATATTTGTGTACAGACAAACTGATGGATGTAATCCCAATGAAAACTGCAGTCAATGAAGTGCATACAGCCTTCCCCCCACACACACAAAAACAAACCCCAATTAAAAAAAAAAAAAGAAAACAACAAAAAAAACCCCCACACAATCTCAGCACACACTCTCATTACAAATGATTCATACATAAATAGGTAGAGGGTGCAAACAAGCTAATATGCGAACATGTATAACCTCTCGTTAATGGGAAAAAAAAACCAGAAGCAGCCATAATGATTAAAATACATTCAGTTACTGATAACTAGTTGTGCCATACAAGGCATTATCAATAAAAAAAAAAAAAAGGAAATTGTGCTGCAGAGAAAAGCTATATACAACAAGAAAATAAACTGCAAAGTTAACGCATGCATGTTTAATCCTGGAAAAGCACAGCCCTCCAATATTTTCTCCATGTTTGTTATAAAAGCCCTCTGCACTCAACTAAAATTAAAATGATCTTAAAGGATAATACTTGTAAAGTTTACTTAAGTCTTCAGCCACAGAAAACTGCCATGAAAATAATGTTCAGAGTCATTTTCAAAACAAACAAAAAAAAACAAAACCAAAAAAATCTATTCATCTGATGACATGCATGATTAAAAGGTCTAGGCAAGATACACTGCTCTACGTTCCTGATGACTAAGGAAAAAAGCTCAAGTCAATTTAATCTGCAGATGGTCAGAAGATTTTTGTATTCCAGCAGAAGCAGCAGTTCAGATCTTCTGGATCTTTTCCCCAACAACTACAGGATTCTCTTTTCTGATTTTCTCAGCAGCATCAGCTTTGTAATTGTAAGAGCAACTGTGTACATCTGAGTAACGGTGCATTCCACAGTAAACGTTCCCACACCGACATTCAAACCCTGTGGACAGAAACAGCAGCTTAGACATTTCAACATTCTTAATTACACTGGTTTGCTTTAAATCCTGAATGTGTTCACTCACTAGCAATAAATCTCAGTCATCACTGTCAATCAATCAGCCAAAGAGCCTCTGCTGCAGAAAGCATAAGAATCACAAATAATACATTTTTAAGTGATTACAGCAAGATTTGACTTGACCATTCCTTCTTTTTGCATGACACTTTAGCACAGAACATTCCTAAAGAACTCCTGCTCTTTTGCTATGTTTATGACTCTTCACCCTCCAGAACTCAGGCAGGCCCTTTCACTGGACCACTGCAAAGTTGGCTAGTGAATGGCAGCAAACTATCACCCAATTCCTTAGCTAAGCAGACTTCCAAAAGGAAGTATTTGGAATTATGAACTTCACTTTAAGACAGGAGGCTGAAAAACAAAATGACACATGAATGACTAATCTAGTAAGAGTCAGCTGAAAGCACCTTTGACTGTTATTTCAAATCAATATCAAATGATCATGCCCCATCTTCCCTTTAAGATAACATTTCAAAGGGCCAAAGTCTAAACAAACCAAAGGAAACTGAAATCAGTATTTCTTACCAGTCAGTCCAACCTTCTTCCTGCACATGAAACAACGATTCTTTTTCTGTTTTGGTTTGTCAAGTGACTTGTCCTGTTCTTCAGGTGTAGGCTCTGCATTCTCTGACACTGAAGCTGACATTAAAAAAGTTAGTAAGAACAGTAGAGAAAAAAGTTTGTCTCTCCCCTTTTAAGTCCTACAATAATCTAAAGTCCACGTTGTACATTTGGCCATTTTGCTGCAGCTTCTGTGTCTGAAGTTCATTGGTGTCTCCACAGCAACTAGAACTCCCTCCTTCTAGACCCTCAATATAATTTAATTAAAGAACTCACCAAATGCTTGAAAATACCACAAAAACAACCAAAACAGTAAACATTAGGTTTAACAGCAAGATTCAGCACTGTCAGATCCAGGGAGAAAATCCAACAGCCAAGTGTTTCCCCACAGTGTTACTTGCCCAGTTCCCAAAATCTGCTTGCAAGAAGCACTCCATGTACAAGAGCAATTGACCCAAACACCCTCTTTCAAATCCTGAATCAACATTATTTTTGCTGAAGACTGCAACATGGAAGTCACCCAAAACACAGTGTTTCAAAACAATCTCTACCACTGTGATGCTGCTGCTCTTGCACACCTGGAAGAAGCCTACACAGGACATAAGTCACTACCTGGGGTGAGACACCAGCTCAAGAGATCCAGACTTACAAGGGTGGAACTACACTGCTCTGGAGCCCAGAAGGAAGCAGGTAAAAACCTAAAGACATTTCTCCTAAGGCATCTTCCAACCTAATTTAGTGTTCTCTCACATCTAAAAGAAACAGGTTACAGGTTGTGTGGGAGAGTATGAACAAGAAATAGTAGTATTTGCCTGAGTCAGGTAAAAATAGAAGTTGGCTGGTTTTCCTCAAGTATTTGCACATTCCTTACATTACAAAACAGAAATAGAAACAAAAAAAAACCAACTTCATCTCAAGAAGGGTTAAGAGCCAACCTCTGCCTACCAGACATAGCTGGACCACAGCAGGACAAGTCTCCAGTAAGATAGACAGAAGTTGGGAGTATTTGCAGCAAAGAACAAAAGCAAGCTCCAGCTGGGAAGAATGTGGATGGAAGCAGAGCTAGAACCAGTGCTGTAAGGAAGGGAATACAACAGCAAGCTCAGACATTTGTCAGGGAAAAAACTGCAGGCATCTCTGTGCAGCTGGACTCTTGTTTGTCAGAGACTGTCAGATGCAGTTCTGTGCTAGCTCTTCACCAGCTGACAGCTCTTCTGCATGACAAATCCAGAGGGGTTTTTCATGTGCTGCTATTCTGATCTTTTTTTTTTTGAAAGGAAAGGGCACTCATCACTTCTGTTATGTATCAAAACACTGTACTAAGCAACATCAATGGATACCAAGATACCTGATCACCAGCAAAGACTTTGCCTGAGGGGACAGTATATTCCATAGGTTAATCTAGCAAAGATACTATTATACATGGTCTATTAAATCCTTCTCAGTCACCATCTATGTTACAAGCAGAGCTTCTCTTTGTCCTGAAATTTAAAACAACTCGTAGTTTCCAAAAAAAAACCACACACAACAAGGTTCAATGGCTTTAAATGGCTGTTAAAGGCACATTTCTGAGTGGGGATAATATCAAAAGGATTGCAAGGTAAGAATCAAAATCAGCAAGGACTAAAAGAGGTGAGATAAGTACTAGAAGGGGTAAGACTTACTCAAATGAACTTTGGTAGTTTTACACAAAACAGATATTGCAGTGTTTATTAACTCATCAAGACATATTAATGACATGTGCTAACGTTCTCCAGCTTGAATTTCCTGTTGTAGCAAAATCCAGTTACCTCAATCTAAGTTTCACTAAGAGCTTCTGTAACTATTAGCTAAATTTAGGAAAAGCTGGCATTCTTCCCTGCATAACAAGGCTCTCATACACCGTTACTTACATTTTCTTTGTGCGTATGGCTCTCACATCAAAAAGGTTTAAAAATATTTAAGAGCTGCTGCTCAATGTAGAACTGAGTGGGAAGATTCTTCTACTGCACCACAAGTCACTTTGTATCTACTGTAGTAACCATAAATTTTAGGTCTCAGTTTGCTTCTGAACAGAAGCCAGAGATTTGAACCAAAATCGTCTATGATAATCACAAATATCCCAACCACTTTAGATGACCACTGTTCAGTCTATAAGCTACCTGTGATGAACACAGCAGAACAAAGCCAGGTAAGATGCAATATTGCCCAGCTTGGAGCTTGCAGGAAATATGTTGCAGCCACTCACAACTGCTGGACTTCATCTGGATTCCCAGGATGCTGCTGCCTGCTTTCCTTGAACCAAGTCATCCCTTCCCCCAGCCCCAGCCCTGCCTGCAGCTGAAGAACTGCAGCCCTGGCAGCACCAGTACAAGCTGCCAACTAACCAAAAAAAGATTAAGGTATAAACACAGTCATATTTCTGGAGTTGACAAGTTGGACAGGCCACTAGAAGTTCTCTGATTTACAGAACATGTTCCTGGCTGACTAAAACAAGCAGAGCCTAGATTTTCTCCTAAAGGCACAAGCTTTTCCTATTGCTTTGCTTGGGCAAAAGCTCAACCCTGCCTGAGCTTCAGAGTGCTCTGACTGACCACAAAAACAGCATCCACGTGACAAAATACACTCCAGCCTGTGCACCCCTGCAGGCACAACACAGCTCTGTGCAAGCAGCAAGACACCCAACACCTCACCTTTCTCTCTTGATGTTTTGCATTCATCACCCCTGTATTACTGGGCAGAGATTTTAAAAGAAAAAGGTTTCTCATTCCTAGAAGAGCATGAACAGCTCTACATTTACTTAAGGGCATTTCACTAGGCCTAGTAAGAAGAACCCCTACACCTCCTGAGGAGTGAAATGTGAAGTTAATCCAAAGGAGAACATCACTGCTTGTGAACATTTTAAACTGACCTAATCAGCCTAAAATGCACTGTTTCAATGTTAGGAAGTGGCAAATTAAGTAAGAGCACACTCAACCTACAGTATTTAGTTTTAAATCTTTCTGTTGAGTATCTCCTCTCTCCCTGGAGCATTCACCCAGTATATCAGGATCTTCTGTATTATTTGATACACTTGTATCATAATCATACTCTACCTCTGAGTCCCCATTACTATCATGAAAGTCAGAAGAATCCATCACTTCTTTTCCAGTACTGTCTACTGAGGCAACCCTGATAAGGCCCACTGAAGTTGAAGCTATTAGTTCAACTGCATTCACCTTAGGTCCAAGTTACCTCCACATAAAATTCTGTAGCAACCGAATTATTTTAATATCAAGTTTTTTGAACTTAGTTTGAACTTAACTGTTTAACCTCACTAAAATCCAGATATGCACAAAATCGGGTGACTTCATTCAGAACAGCCATGTATCTTTTAGACAGTTAATCCAATCTAACTTTGTACTTTGGTTTTTCAAATAATTACCACACCATATGACATGAGTGATGGCATTTTGCAATGCTAATAGTACATTCCTCTCCAATTCACAACAAGCTTGAAAATCACAGAGGCTGTTTTCTTTCTCAAGTTTTCAGCCTCAGAGGGGCTGAGAGTCCACCCATTAGTTGGATTTATACTTTTACCCCCATGTTCTCCAGTTGTAGGAGCTCCATAATGGTTGTGGTGGAGTCTTCCTGCCTTCCATGAAAAGCTTCATCTACCTTTAAAATCCTCCCTGAACTAGAAGCATGATTCCTAACCTGGATGGTTTTAACCATCCTCCTTTACCCCAGGAGAGTGAAGCACCTCTTCACCTGCTTGCAGGCTTGCCTGGAGGCAACCCTGTTAATCCTCTGGCTAACAAATCAGGAATCCTGACTGGGTAATCCTAACAGGGCCATCATGTTGAGCAAAGGCACAATAGCCCAAGAGGTAACTAAAATGACTTGGAGAGATGCTCAGAAGAGAAGAAAGCTGCTAGAAAAGCTGGACCATACTTAATGAGTTTCATTTTAGGTCATCTTTAATGGCATGTTCATGGTATTTAAGAACATTAAAGTTAAAATCTCTATTAGTCCCTATCTTAGAGCATCTGAGCTTTTGCACTGTTCCACAAGCATCATCACAGAAACACTAGCTCTGAAGTATACACTTACTAACATATTCTAGAGTTTTCTTCCATTTCTTTTGCAATGCATAAATCCAACAAGGACAAATCTGAACTGCTCTTTGGGAATTTTATCCCTTTGAAGTTTTAGCTTGACTGCAAACAGCAAGGGCTGTGTTGCACACAGCTCAAGTCTCATTTATCTGTCTGCTTCAGAAAAGTAATAATAGTAATCTAGGAAAGCTTAATTATTCACCCAGTCTTTCATTCAATGTTGCTGTAGCCTGGTAATTTTTGTTAAATGGCAAGTTAAGGGGACCTCAGCTGAACACAATACATTAACTTACACCAGCAGCACAGAACAATTCACCCCAGAACAGACATTCCCACAAGGCAAGATTTTACCAAAATAAATACTGCCATTATTTCTCCTGTTCCCCTACATCAACAGAAGTACTATTAGACACACTTCACTCTGGGACCAACTAGCACATTGCTGTGACCTTATCTTTTTCTAAATGCTAAAAACTTAGGCAATGCTTAAAAAAACCCCTTGGATTCACATGTTTGTATTACATGCTTGTCAGCAACCTAAAATTCAAATTCCAAAAGAAAGAAACTTCAGGATGCACAACTGTGACAGCAATTCAATGAAATCCCTCCCAGCATCCATTCTAAGCTGCTTTCTTTCCAAACTTACATTTTCAAATCAAAATGCTTTAAAACTGGAAACACTGCATTTCTGATGATTTTCAGTTAAGGGACAACACAGAAGGAACTCTTAAGGAAGTAAGGCTGACCCTGCCAGAGAGTTATAAATAGGGATGGTAATTTAGAACTACATGTTGGTGATATTCTTAGTTTAGAAATGAGGGTACAAAGAAAAGGACAGAGGACACAGCTGAGTAACCTAAACACCTGATATATGCTGATCCCTGAAAAACATACTGTAAAATGCAGATCCATCCCTAAATTCAAAACTTCTGGTTGAGAAATCTTTTATCTTCTCATAAGGAGAATAAGCTCGAAAGGTGGAAAATTAGAAGTAGCACAAATTTATCCAAGTGTGTAAGAAGAGAGACATGCCTCTGAAAACTTGCTGGGAAAACTCTTTTCACAGGCCCAAGTCACCTCACAGTGCCAGGGCAAATAAAGTAAAGTGCACTGTCAAAACTCTGAGACAAGAGCTCTCAGCTCCAGAACACAAACTTCCTAACAGGCATTAAAGTGTACCTCTAGAATCTATCTTTTCAAGAGTAAGCATGTTTCTAATAATTGACACCTCAAAGACTAGTAAAATTGGTAAAAAATGGAATTAAAAGCTTTTCTCCCAAGTTTATTAATGAGGGAGATGGCCTTAGCACAGTTGCTGTGACTGATGTAATGACTCTAATATTCCATCTTACAGAAAGGGACAGGTCAAGTTTAGAAAAGTATCTGAAGCAAAACTTTGATACCAGAGATACAGTCAAAGAACAAATATTTAAAATGTTTAAGTGGAATTACAAGTTGTATCTGTAAAAACCCCACACTTCTATGTTTAGACTAGTCCATAGAAAAATAATCCTCCCCACTAAAACTTAAACTGTCTCAGGAGAAGGCAAAATACTTACTGACTTACCTTTAAATACCATTTATAATGCCTATAGGTTACCAGTCTGAACACATTTTGTATGCTATCTGGCATTTTTGCATTTCCTAAGAAATACTATTTTTTTTTTAAATTAAGCTCTGAAAGTCTGCACATAGAAAACAAGAAAAAAGTGAAAAGAAACTTTACATTGAACAACAAGAAGGATTTTAGGCCAATACAGTTAACCCACTGAGCCACTGTCCTTCAAGCAAACATAGCCTGTGGTTTGGTAATTTTGTACTTGACAAACTGAATTTCAGTAGTTCAAAATCTTACACCACTACAGTTCAGAGGTGAAAGGTTCTTCTATGGGTGTTTCCTGTCATAAAAGATACTGACCCTGTTCTTGCAATACCTATGTCAAACACCCTCTATCACAAATATGCTCATTTGTTGATGTTTGCTCATCAACTTCTGATATGTGCTGTAAATAGTTACTCTGAGAAGTAACAGATACTCAAAACGCTACTCAGATGTACCAGCCATGGCATAGAGACAGAACATGACGATGATTTATGATGTGCATTTCCAACACCAATTAAAACACTTTTTTATGGCAGACACTGACATCAGCAATTAACCATAAGGTTTCAGTTTCACTTGCCATTTAAGAAAAGAAACTTTATTCTTATTTTGCCTTCTGATTTCACAGAATATTTGGCTTTGAGAATCTTGAACAAGAACAGTCAAAGTTTAAAAAGCATTATTCATGAGTTGTCACTAAAAACTAAGCACCAACCTTGCAACTCTTCTGTCTCAGGTACTGTTTTGTCCACAGCCGTACTATCCGGTTGGGATGATGCTACAGATTCTGTTAAAAGTGACTGACTTGACACAGGGCTGAGGGGCAAAAGAAGAAAGTTATGATTTTTATGATGCATTTCCACATTCTTTTCCTGTAAGAGATAATTTTTCATGAAGAGGTGCCCTAATGTATCCCAGAACATTTCACTCTGAAGTTGTTTTTGTAACCACTTAAAACTGCTACCATCTGGACTGACACAAAAGGTAAACATTTTTTTAACTCATACTGAATGCAACAAAACAGTTCCACTATAAAAAAGGAAAAATATTTTGGGTGGTTTGGCATACCATCATTCCACACAGAAGCAACAATGCAACATTCAATATGCAAGGATCTTTATAACAGAAGTCTGCAAGATAATTGTAGAGGAGATAGTTTAAGTGTTCTGGTGATATGAACAAGAAAATTGCAGCATGTCAATGTCTCCACTAATAAAGCTGCAACAGCTGCACACAGAACCCCTTGGATTTTTACAGTGTAAAGCGGTGCAGGCTAAATTTCCCAATCCCTCAGCCATACTGCTAAATCACAGCACAGCTGAACGCTCACCAATGAACACCCTAAGCAGTTTAGAGAGAGCAATTCAACATAGGCATGACTCCCAGCCAAGCTGCTCTTCCAGCAGCTCTCCTATGGAACAAGACAGAGCTCAAGTCCCATGCAAGAGGTAGCACTAATCTCATTTGCATTTTTTTTCTTCCTTTACTCTGAAGGCAAAAAACACATTATCCAGCAGCCCATGAACCAGCACTCCATGGCACAACCAGAGTACTGGAGTTGCAATTTTAATTGTCAAGAGCTGCATGTAGGTCTTGAACTACCCATCTGGCCACCTAAAAAAGGGCACTGTCAATTAATTTTATCTCTCCTCAGAGTATCATAAGTCTGAGGTATTTCCAGAGACCGAAGTTGAATTCCTGCTTTTTTATTTTGAAAACAAAAACCCAAGCAAGTGACACCGATTTTTTTTTCAATTGTCAAGCAAGTCAAAGAGCAACCATCCACTCCTTTCTCCTGCAGCCAGTAATCAAGCCAATGATCAGTGAGGTACTTCTACTCTTTCACGGTTTTATTGAAGTTGTGAGAGAACAAAGGCAAGGCACTCTAAGTGGTTCACATCTGTGCATTGACCTGGATGAACTTTTTTTTTTTAACACACACCAGAAGAGTTGTTTCACGGTAAGATACGTATTTTCTACCCCAACTATAAACCTCAGAATGGAAAGACTAAATATAGCACCAAGCATGGCACCTAGCTGTCAGTTCATATGCAGGATCCAAGCACGAGGTAACACCTCCTATAAAAAGCTAGGGAGCAGGAAAGTCTGAGCAGAACCCGTCAGCAGTAACTGATGAAATCCCCTTTAGCCTGTGTTCTACTACATTCATTTTTTAAAGAAAAGTTGAAATGAGTATTACTGCAAGTTTAGCTTCCATAGTATATAACACGCTAACACTTTTCACTCAAAGAATTTCCAAAGCGCTTAAGTTGCTGTTGGTCGTGTCATTCTAAACTGAAATGGAGCTGCTAAATATAAACAAATATTTAGCTTTTACAAATGGAAAACACTTAGTAAGTCTGAGTGACTTATAAGAGGACATTATGTATCCTTGAATAATCCAGATGGAAATTACTTGTTTAATAAGAGATCAGTTCAGTAGCACAACTTGTACCAAGACTTGTGTCTTTACCCTGTTCTAGTACTCTCCACTCCTTGCAAAGCAACTGGCTTGTTAACACATTATCATACATTTATTTATGAGCGCTCTAGTAAACAGCTCCCTGCCATTTTACAAAATCCTCAAATTTCTAGGATGGAAAGAGTTCTCCTTTGGTAAATGTACAACTACAAGTTGAGGAAGCAGAAGAGCAGCTAGACAAATCTCTGTAGAACAGAAGCTGACAACTTCTATTTGAGGCTAAATTCTAAAGACAAATTTCCATTTGAATGCCAGATGAAGCACAGATCTGCTAGCATTCACCCTGAGATCCCATGCTTTACAGTTCGCACTGAAATCTTACACCTTTTCCTAATCCTGGTTCCAGCATTTAATTATGCGGGATCAGCACACTTCATTTAATCATTTTGACATGGACTTTTCTGCAAAGACACAGAGCAGAGTGAAGCACCTTACCTTGGCTGCATAGATGGAGTCGATGTAGAATCTAAAGTGGACTGAGTTTCCTGGGCACTGCCCTCTGTGCACTGGACCGGTAAGGACTCGGTGATGCTACTGACAGAGGCTGCTGCAAGACACACCCAGGGAAAACGTGTTATGCTGCTTCCTGGGATTACAAAACTTACACACCACATTTACTCTTCGAACCCTAGAGCACCAGTCAGGAAAGTAATTGAATCTCTGCCTACACCACAAGGAAACGTAATTTTAAAAAAAAGTAATTATGTTTGGCCATATTTTGATCTCGTTCCAGCCCCAGCCCCCCGGAACTTACACTGCAGAAAATTCTGAAGCTGGAGTTTTAGAACAGTTACTATTTTTTACTAATTGAAGCATGTACAAGCAGCTTCCCCAGCATAAATTGCTGTACTCTGACATGAGAAGCTGGTATTTTGTTTAAAAAACCAAGATGGATTTGTGAGAACACCAGTATAATATCCTAATGTAAACTCCAGATGCATTTTGAAGGTGTAGAACCCAGATACCCGGATTTTAACAGAAGATATTGCTTCTATTTAAAAGGTCAGGTTGAAGGAAAGGCAACAGTACACAGGGCACTGGGCCAAAAAGAACAGAAAGTATATGAAGTTAAGGAGAAACTATTGTTGCCTTCTCCCACTCTGGAAATGAAACTCAAAATAATTCTAGTAAGGAGGTAACATAAGAGCAGATCTTTCTTTGAAGGCCTTCAGGGGCAGTTATGGAAAGATTTCCACAAAAGCCCCTGAAGGCCTTCAAAAGGAAAAGGCATCACTATTAAGTGTTTACAGGTTACTCCATCACCATGATGTCACAGAGATGAAATACTTGTACTTAAAATGCCTTTCACAAACATTCCCCAAACTCAATCCTATCTCTATCAGTAATTTCAGCAAAAATATGTTGGTGCAGTGTTTTTAGTGCATTTTCATAATTTCAAATCAGAAACTCTCAAACGAATACAAAAGGTATTAGTGAGAGTCTACTTCTGAGCAGAGTAGTGGCAACACAATTACATTAAGAGCATTCCATCCGAGCTCACTCCATAAGGTAAGATGCTGGAATGAAATAGTTTGCACTAATGCTCCAACAATCAGTATCTAGACATGATCAGGAAGCTGCTGCCCGTTCCCACACACACGTTGGGGTTACTTACCAGGAGGGCTAATTCTACCATTACTGTTCTGCCTTTGAAGGTGTTCTTTGTAGCACACTGAACACATGCCATTTGTGCGAGGATTCCCGTAAAATCCGCAGCCAGTGGAACAAAGCATAGGCACTTGGCTACGGTTAGTTTCTTGAGCCATTCTCCCTTCTTCTATAAACCTGAAATTGATACACACAACCCAGTATTTAGAGGCCTGAGAAAACCCTTCTTTTACAGCTGACATTTGAAAATCTGGAATTTTCCTATAGCTCAGCAAAAAGACCATCCAGAAAAAATGCCTTGTGGGTAACTCAGTGCCCTTTCCCAAGAAGTCTATAAAGTCTGCCCAATAACACAAATACAGTCATATGTAGGCTTTGCATGTCCCACTCTCCCAGCCCCATCAATTTATTTTCAATATGTACCCCAAAGAAAAGTAATGTTATCAAATATTGGAAGTATTACTGCTTCTGGCAGTCAGGTAAGGGGAGTAGGAGAGGGGAACACTTATGGTGAAACCTGAACACCTGACACTGTGCATGAGAACTATAAAATAAGAGGCAAGCATGGTAACATAGACTTACTTGCTGCATAATTATAATTAACAACAGTCACATGAATTCACATGTCACTGTTTAGTCACTGCGTCATTAGTGAAAGATGACAACTGCTTACCACAAACTCCGTATTATGATTTTTCACACACTGAGAAAATCACCCTTACAGTCAAAAATATTAGATCACGTACACATAACCTCCTACTTACAGATTCTGTATGAAAATATAATAAAAATGAGAAGTAAGAGATATGTGAGTTGAGATATATGATATATGAGTTGCCACATTATTTAACATCCTTAAATTTCGCTTTTATAAAAACTGTATCATTTCTTTTCCCTCAGCTTATATCAATCAAGTTTACAGATATTTCCAAGACATTACAAGAATATTACAACAAATGACAATTTTCAACACTGTTCTGCTGTTCCTAACCATTATCAAGTGGTCTAACTTGCAAATAATTTTTGACATGAGATGGAAAATTAATTTTCCATTTTCCCCCCTCCATAAATATACAATTGCACTTCTTTTTTCACCAATTCTTAAAGAAAAAACAGCTTCTCATTAAAAAACTAGGTATATCAAAGTATAAATTACTTCAATTGAATTCAAGATCAACTTAGGTCTACCATTTCCTGATTAAAAAGTAAGCTGAAGCATAGGTAATTTTAATTTTTGCAAGTCAAGTCTAAGATAAGCAATATTACTGATAAATAAAATCAATCTTGCAAGTAACATCGGTATACATTTCAAACAAAAAGAAAGAAATCCAGAGGGAAAAGAGTTTCAAGATACTTGAATACTTCACCAACTGCTATGTTATAAAACTAGATTAAACCATAGTAAGAAGTGCCACAGTAAAAAAGATCTCCTTTTACATAAGATGTATTCCAAGCCAAACACAAACAACATTCCCATTATTTTGTTTCCAAAGAGATCTCCTCATCTGCTCTCACACCCACATCCACTCCATTTTGTTTTTATTTCCCCAAAACATGAAATTGATACCAAGAGCAAACCTCTGGGTTGCAAAGCCAAGAGCAACACAGAAACAAGTCAAGTCGTCTGCTCACAGCAATGAGGTACTCTATGGACAAGGAAGGATTCAAGATGTAAGACAAGGAAGATGTACAGGCAGGAAGACAACCAAAATCTGATAGTATCTTTTTCAGTTTCAACCTGCAATTAAGCTTATTTCAGTTGTTGACTACACTCCCCCACCTCAACAGGGAATCACTTGCTTTCAACATACAAAGCCCCCATTGACCTCACACGACAGCTAAATTTGATTTTTGCTGAAGTACTGCACTTGTAGCTGAAAGAGCACTTTCATTCCCGCTTTTCTCCAGACAGTCTTTCAGAATGAAACTGTAAGTAGTGCATGTGGAATTTAATTCTTATGCTGGGCCCAACATTTCAGAGAAGCCATTTCAGGGAAGTGCAAATGAGAATGAGTTTGCTGTGCTTTGGTAACCAGAACCAATTTAAAGCTGAAACCTTACGCAAGTCACTTTTGGCATAGAGTGTTTAAGATTGCAAGACTAATTAAAAACACTTTTGACTGAATATTTCAAGAGCTAATAGAGATTCCATGTCACAATATAAGTATTAATCTTTTAATTTTAGGCAGCAGCATATTAAAGAACCCTACACTAACTTCCAGATTGTACCATGTTTTTCTGTCCGTTCAATATTAGCTTCGAGCAACACACAGGAACTCAGTAACTGCACCAGCCACTGCTAATATTCCCCAACACAACGTTGCTGAAGGGACCAGGTGCTAATGCAAACGTGGAATAACAATCTCTCACATGGGTGTAAAAAAAAAAAAAAGTTCTGCTCCAATTCAATAAACAAACTGTGAAAGGTGCCCACAGATGCCCAGACAAAAAACAAGAAAAGCTGGCCTGAGTTCCAGCCAAGCCAGTTCCCAAGTTCATTAACCAGTGTATCCTGTCACCAGTCAAAGCACAAGCCACTGGCATGAGGCTCCAGAACATGGCAATCTCCAAGGGGAAGTGCCAGGGATTCTTCTGAAGAGTTTTAATAAGGGCCACAGGAAGCGGAAGATCTTTCATTGGTTGCTAATATTCGAGAAATACAATGAATAAGAGATAGGATCAACCTGATGCAATGTTATGAAGTCAAAGGAGAACTTGCACCAAGACTACAGCTTGTTGGCTATGAAGGGGACAATCCACTTCACCCACACAATTACTGCTGTGAGCTACCAAAAAAACCACCAGGAAAAGAAAGGACCATCACCAACACAACGTTTGCAGACAGTTCAAAAAAAGCTCAATCAGTTCACATGCAAAAACACAACAAGCATAAAACCCAACACAGGAGAGCCTCTAGAATTGATGTGAGGGAGGACATGTGACCAGGAGGGACAACACATATTTTAACAGCCTGTAAGCTCCTGGGATGGTTGAACTCATCTATTTGAACCCTAAAGCCACAGAATGCCAAACCGGTATAATAAGCACTGCACTCCCATGCTTAGCCCTCCCTTTCGGTGCTCTCACGCACCAAAATGAAACAAGGAAATGATCAAACTTAAAAATATCAACCACTGCACCTTCTGCCAATTAGTTTCAACACAGATTGGTTTCTGAGCTCATTTGTCATTTGCATGTGCTATTTGGGCAGGAGAGAGGGTCTAGCTGCAGACACGTGTGGAAATGTCTGTTGCAGCAGCAGAGAATTCTTAAAGAATTAAGAGAACCACTAGCTAAAAACAGCCATTGAAAACAGAAGGAAAGAGACCCAAGTACTGGCAGCTCCTACCACTGCACACGGGCCATGCCTCTCCTGTACACTCGGGCGGGAGCGCAGGGGCCGGTGATACAGCGCTGCCGCAGGGACTGCTCTCCTCGCCGCCCGGGCCCCAGGCAAAGCGCCACCAGCAGAGCAGCCGGACTCGGGCCCCATCGCAGCCAACACGAGCAGCGAGAGATCACTGAGCAGATGTTTTTGGGGGAGGGAAGGACCTCCCATCAGCCCAGTTCTTGGCTCAGCTTCAGACGATTTTTGTTTCAAAAGTGTCCGCAATGCCTCACGCAGGAAGACCCACAGTATCACCGAGCCCGAACACCCCATAGCGCACTGAAGGTGGGCAGTCACTGCTGAAACAGCGCTGCCAGAGGGGCGAGCCTGCTCCCGCAGCTCTGGCCACCGCTGCCCCCCGTCCCTGCCTGCAGGCACATCAGCTCGGCCATCTCATGGAAACAACACAAATATGTGTTCTGGTGCACTGGAGAGCTTGCTCATCTGATAGACGATCACCTCCAGAGAAATGACATGCACTGCACAGGAACTGACATGGCTAAAAATAGGACAACCCTTCTTAGGGCCAGCAAGCCCTTGCTGAGCATCAAGCCTACTGTAAAATAAATCCCAAGTGCATACACAATCCACAATTTCAAAAATGGCCTCCCCTAGCTTGGCTTTAGTATGACACTTGAAGCAGCTTCATACCTGAAGTGACAAGGTCTTGGGATCAACATGACTACATGTATGCCCCTTCAGTTTGACGTGCCATAAAACAAACGTGGAGCTTGTCAAGCTCCTGAAAATGCCTCTGGGCTCTGCCTGTTCCCCTAGAGCTGTGCCTGCATAGCACTCACAGGGTAGTGCTATGAATTCTGAAGGTTATTCTGAATGCAGAATTGATTTATTTTAAAGAAAAAAACCCAAAACAGCAGAGCTCTTTACAATACTTTAAGCATATTCCCTGCTTTGCTTTACAATATAGTTGTATAACCAGTTGTACGAGCACTAATGAGAAGGAATAGACTAGAGGGAAGTGCAAGAGCCTTAAACAACTCCTCTCAGTACAACCCCAGAACATCTACTTCATTGAAGATTATGGAAAAAACACCCTCTTTCTTTCTGTATTAGCTAAAAATTGCTGAACTTCAGCTGAAGTTACCATTAACTGTTTGCTTAAAGACATTTATTGCCACTAGAAGCATGGCAGCACACACCTCTGCAGGCTAAGTCCTCCTTTTCCTACAAATAAGGTACTTATGGTCTACCTGTTCCTGTTACTCCTGCAATACATAACTTCATTCATTTCATAACGCCCTCTTACTGCTGCTGCAGGTCCTGCCTTTCCTCCCTCACCATCACATCCTCAGAGTAAATTCCTCTCTGTACTAAGTAAAAAATACACAAAGGACATGCCTATAAAATGTATAGAGTTGAAGCTGTAAGAACATTAAAGCAGAGCAAATCTTCTGGCCATCACGTTCTCCAGAGAAAGAGACACATCTTCCAATACTCTCTAAAGCAAGTAACAAAACACTTGTGGACATCTCTTCCCCACAGAGCAGGCACTGTGACACTGGTCTTCCTCCCCACCCCCCCCTTTCTTTATTTCCTTTTAATTAAAATGTTTATATGCCACTAGTTTCAAATAACTGATACCCTAGCTTTATAGGCTTCAAACGTTAATCAGTAAGATCAGAGAGAGCAGCATTTAGCAGGATTAAACAGACAAGGTTTAAGAATAATCTTTCACCCCCCCTCATTCTAGACAAGAAAAAAAAATGTGGCAGAGAAGCCAGCTTTCTCTTCATCTGTCTTCCCCAAAGAAAAAGGTCTCTTGAATATCAGTTACCCTCATACTTCAAGTTCTGGTAAGGAAAACAAGCAGATCCTCACATTCTGCAGTACAGTCTTGTCTTCTGCAAACACTCCTAAAATCTGTGACTGGTATGGGAAGGATTCCTTCCAAAAGCTAATGCTGAGACCACCCAAACAGCATTGTGACTCAGCAGCACAGCAGACACAGTTTGAACCATTCTGATGCCAGCTTCAAAACTGCTGCTCAGAGAGAAAGCAGAACCCAGTGTGAGCTACTCTTCACTGTCAAAATCAGCACACGAACAGTTTTACCTGACACTCACCTCAAATGATAAATCTAATTTTAACAAGTGATTAAGATATCCCCTCCTCTGCCACAATCACTCTTAAAACGAAGCAGTTCAGCACTCACTGAAGTAGCACCAACACTAATAGTCATTTTCTCTTTGTGCTAACCAAGCAAGAAGGAAGCTGAAGAAGTGGTAATGTGTGCTGCTTAGACATACAAAGCTTCACTCCAGGCACAAATAAGACACAAAGTTGGGCACACAAAAATACACTTCACTTTGTAGCATGTACTGGAACAGATACCCAATACCACCTGTACCATCATAAAAAAAGGCATGCTGGTATGAAAGGCAATAAATAGGAAATGCATTTCTCTACAGGCTTATCAAAACAAAGGGCAAATAAAGGCCCAAGAGTAAAGTTCTGTTGAATCTTGCTGCAGAAGCTCCAAAGCACTGGCTGCGATCGAAGATACCGGCTCATATTAGGATTTGCTGCTCAGGTGTCCTGCTTCCAGCAGGACACTGCTCAGGGTATAAAGCACTAAAATCACAAATTAAGAGCAAATTACAGAACAGTCCTGGTTGGTTTTTTTTACTCCATTGATGTCTCCCAAAAGGCTCCAATTTACATTCACTGAGCAGTCATTTGTAGCTGCTTTAAGGCATTATCATGTCCCAGAAACTTGCTATGGAGCCAAGAAGAACTGGCAGATTTGAATAGGGGCCTCAGTCATTACAGTTCAGCCCAGCTTGCTGGTTGCAGTCAGACATGTCATTTCATCTTACAGCTCACCCTTGCTAAAGCACTGCAGCTGGTTCACATTTGCCAGCACAGCTACATGTGTAGTTACACTCTGACCCAGTTTCATCAGAATGCTTTGAGTTAAAAAAAGTGAATATGGTTAAGGACCAGCTATGCAAGCAGATCTGTAAGGGCAGCGACCTCTTTGTTCCTGTAGCAGCAGAACACACAGCTGCTGCATTTTTCAAAACACAGGAGTTCCAACTTCCTCAGCACCAAGAGAATCTATACATTTTAAAGCTTTCCACTCATTCCACTGAGCCTCCAGTTTTCTTCCTGCTCGAACAAACTAAAGTTTTAAATTGCAATGTGAAGTAGAATTTATATGACTTCATAACAAAAACAAAATACTCACGCTAGTGACCAGAGACTTACATAAGATGTTCTTTTAACTCACTTGACAAGTCATTTAATATCTACTATGTTCCTGTCTATTCCTGTTGAACAGCTTTTTATTTTTGTTTCATGCACAGACTTAATTTAGGCTACAATCAATTACTTATACTAGACACTCCTAGCAGAAACTTTACAAAAACATGTAAAGAGTTAGAGAAGCATTTTCTTCACTTCCAATTTTTAGTAGTTAGCAAGCTTAAATCCTTCCATACAAGAACTAAAATATAAATAAAACTGAAACTCTCAAGAAAGCTAGATCTCAGATTTAAGATGCCAGAAAGACTGAAAGAATCACACTAGTGGAAAAGAGACACACACGAGAGAAAGTGCAAACTCAGTAGTGGCAGATGGACAGAAAAGAGACAGTTCAGGTCTTAGGAATGGACAGAACATTAGCAACTTTTATAACTAATCTGAGCCAGAATACCATAAACCCAGGAACACCTGGTACAGACAAAGCCTCCAGTGTTAAAGCATGTATGCTGCTAAGTACAGCTGACTGCTCTTGTACTCAAGGTTACACGAGGAACAAGAGAGCATTTCACTACAACATCTCCACTCTTGCTAAGCAAGAACAAAGATGCACAGATTCTATACTGGTATCAAGAGATCATTGATAATAAGGATTCAGCTTTCTATGCTTGACTACATACACTATTAATAGATGTTACTTTGAAACTGTAATTACTACTTGTGACCACGCTTAACCTTTGCAAAGCATGGATTACCAGACCCAAAGATTAACTTTTGTAAAAGTGGTACCTCAGACTCTCATTCACCTCACGCAAAAGCATCTAATTGCTTGCAGTAACCACTTAAAGTCTATAAACAAAAACAAGTATGAGCAAATTTTTCATACTTAATTTCCAAACTTTCTAGTATAGTCAACACATCAAATAAAGTGCCAATTCCATGAACATCATTACTCTACTGAAGATTAATTCTAAAAAAACCCCAACAATTAACAAGCAATGTAAGAAGTACATTTTATTACCTTATACAAAGAATCATATTTTATCTATTTTGGATTTCAAAGAGGCAGAGTACAGACAAAAGGATCTGCATTGGAATTGCAGAAAGCTGCCACTCAGAGCTACTGGAGTGATGCTGGGGTTTTTGCAGTAATGGGCAGTACTTTAGGGAGCATCTGCTAACTGCTAAGACACCTAAAAATTAAGTGCAGCACTCTGTATAATAACTTCAACACTCCTATTTATCATGAATTTCAATTTGAGTCTAAAGCAGCAAAATACAAGTCAGGATGCCAAGGATTATCACTGCTTGTACATTGGGACTTCCTAGTTGCTCTAGACTAACAGTGTAGCACCACTGGAATTAGACCCTTGCATATGACAGCATCCAAACTTCCTGAGATTCAAAGAAACATTTTTTTCCTCTGACTTAGAAAATCTAAAAGTCTCTTATTCCCCAGTAGCACAACACATTTGTAGGCAAACCCAGCCCATCCAGCAAACTCCAGTCCAGAGCAACACAGAAATGTTTTCAGAAAGAGGCACCACCAGCATGTTCTAAGTTTCTGTCTCTCCAGTGATGACTATCAGAAAATCTAAGCTGACAAAGCTGCCTGCCTTTTTGGAGAGGTCAACCTGAATGCAAGTGAAAACAACAAAACAAAGCCCACACACACAACAAAACTCACTTCTTGGGTTCAAGAGAAAAAACAGCAAATAACCCTTGGAGCTAGACATGCTTGTTTACAGCGAGCCATGACAGGGACCTTCAATAAAGATAACTAGTTAAACATTAAAAGCACTGAGAGCAACAGGGTAACTATACTTGTTCAGTACTTAGTAAAGACTATTTCTAAGTGAGTTACAAAGAAAAGTGAACACGAGAAAGGAGTATATCATGTGTTTCAGGAAGCTGCTTTTGATCTGGCATCCCTGGGGGAGGCATGGTGAGAGAAGTTCAAGAAGCATATCTGAGGAACACAGAGAGGACACTGGTAAGCCACCCCACTGGTCATGCTGTCCTACCCAAAGCACTCTATGTCCATGCACAAGCCAGACAAGTGTCCTTCCTCCCAAATACAAAGTTGTACTTACTCAGTTTAGCCTCCCCAGCTCACCCAAGATTTAAGGCAGACAGGCTGAACAGGCCCATCTTTGGAAGATGGCTTTCTCTGAGACAAGACTTACGCAAAAACCTTACACGAAGTTACACTTGTGACAGAATGTGCAGATACTCTTAAAGGAGCACCCTGTCAGGGTGCTTGCTCTGGCATCTCTGCTCAAGAGGAATAAAAATTCAGAAGTTATTCCCATTAGAAAAATCAAACCATGTCAGCAATTGCTCATCAGCAGCTGGCTATGTCAGGTCACACAAGATTCCATCGTGTATGGCTGAACTGGTGCCAAGCCGTACAAGTCACAGATACTGCTTGAGGAGCCCTTTTCTTTCCTCTGGAGCTAGTGCCATCTCATACCTCTATTCTGGCATTCAGGTGCTGCAGGAATACTTGAGTTGCCCTTCACAGTCCCATAAATTTAAGGTTTACTTGAAATCAGTCAGATAACAGAAACGCCTTCTTTTAAAATGCTCTACAAAAGGTACAAAAGCTACATTGAAACAGACCAGACAGGCTTGCATTCTGCTTTCTCTGGTATTAGATGTTGAAGCTGGCCATTTCAGAAATCAGAGGTTGTATAAAATTAGAATCAGGAGATTATAGAATTCTCTAAATTCCTTTAGAACACCAGGCCAACAGGGATGCAGGAGAGCAACTCCATAAACTATCTTTGGTGCTCTATTTTAAAACAGGTTTGACTTTACACACTGATGAGAAATAATCTGTAAGAAGGATTCAAACACTTACAAGATTACCCTCGTAATTACTGAAAGAATAGATATAGATTCAGTAATCGCTTCTTTTGAGCTTCAGTGAATAAGTAATCTTCTCTCAATACAGCATAAGTTTCACTTATTTTAAGCATATCAAACTCAGAAGAGATAAAAGCCGCTTTAACACGAGTTCCCAAAATAGACAGCTTCTTGTTAACAAAGCACCTGTTGCTGAGAACTGACAGTAAGCAAAAAACACACTAAAATTTGTTTTCATAAACAACACTATGTAGAATCTTAATTAGCTTATAATGCCACAGTTCTACGTGGGCCTAATGCTAAGGGAGCTCCTGCTCTAATATTGGGGTTCCTATGCGTTAATAAATAAAATTATCATCATTTCTGGCTAGGGCATCTTGAATTCAGCTTAACTTCCAAGAACACTGTGATTATCACGCATGATGTGTAGTTCTATTTAGAATTATGCACTATATCTAATTTAAGTGTGGAAAATTATACAATACCCTTACTGTGGTTTGATGGGGAACTCAACCTAAAGCTAAAGCCTGACCAAAGAAAGAGGGTATGTAAGGACAAGTTTTCAGCAGAAGAGGTATAAGTACAATGTTCCCTGTGGCAAAGCTGCATTCCTCATCTCTTGCAATACACTTAAATTTAGTCAAGGGACTCAAAGGTATTACTTTGTTTTAACCTCAATGCTATTCTGGGGGGGAGGTGGGGGGGTGCTGTTTTTTTTATCCCTTAATTATTATTTCAATCACTGGGGAAGCCAGCTTACACAATCCCAAACAAATTACATGTGCTACGTAGATGTCTACATACTAAAACTTATCACCCTGCACAAAGCATAGAAAAATACTTCACAGGTGATCAGCAGCTGCCATGTTGGACAACTGGTATTTACCCATCACTTTAATACACTGTCAAGTTTCACTGAAGATAAGTGAAGACCAACTGGTCACGCTCTGAAGTTTTGCATCTTTCCTTCGTTTCCTCTCAGCTGTCACTTTACACTCCCTGAAACAATGAACACATAAACATCCAACTGCAACCTATACACATGCATTCAATACCTATCCATATGCAACTACTGCAATGGTTTCACGATACAAGTAATTTGGGGCTTTAGATACCTCTGTCACAGCATTGCTGGGACAGGAACTGATGTACCCTGAAGACCTCATTTTTCAAAAGCTTGGATTGGCTCTTGTATCTGGTTTACGGTGCAGCTCTGTGCCAGAGGAGTCAAAGTTAACAGTGCACCACAGGAGGAAGGTGAACCTACCAAGTCAGTAGCAGAACTAAAATTTCAGGCATAGCCTCACTTACAGCTTAAGCCAAGGAAAAAGGCACAGATGACCAGGAGGTCAGAGTGTGAATTAGTGAGAGATGCCTTGTGTCAGCTTTAACTACCTAAGCGTCAAGTTAACAGATAAGGGGCTAGGGAATTATCAGAAATTTGCCATGAGACACTCTCCTTTCTGAAGGTTTCCAAAAGTACACCACTTGATCAGATGGAGAGGTCACCGCTTAAGAAAAGCTTAAAAAAATACTGGAAGCAACTTGATTGAGGACAACTGGCATGTCTTCCCCCACTGCCATCATGGAACAGAAAATAGTTTTTTACACTTCTTCCCTAAGCCCATACAGAACAGACTGCACATATTTCAGTTTCTCAACGGAGGAGAAAGCCAGAGCTGACAGCTCTCTAAGAGTCTGCGTTGCAAACACTGTGCTTTAATCACTAGGGCATCCTTTTTACCTACAATACTCCAGTTACAGCTCTGTGAACTGCCCTCCTGACAACCAAGTCTGCTATTCATTCTGTTTCCAGACAAGATTCCACTATGTGAGCACACATTTCTAGTACAATGTCTCCCCCACTCACTGTCCAGAACACTTAGATCAGCAAGTTAAGAACACAATCACCTAAAAATAGCATGGCTGGATGCCACTGTCTCCCCACTTATTACTGTGCTACCTTTGTACAGAGTTTTTTTCTACAATTCTACATGGAAAAATAAGGCCATAAATGGTTTTACAGGAGGGACTTACAACCAAAAAGGTCAAGCTGTTAAGTAGTGCCATGGGATTTACCCTTTTTCCTCAAGCCACACAAACAGAAATTTACATTTTTAGAAGCATTTTGAACAATAACTCCTTAAGTAGATGTGATTTCTCGTTTTATCTTCTTGCCATAGTGATTGTATTCTGCCAGAGAACAGATTGACACATGGCAAAAATACAGCACTTTCTAGAGAAAGAAAAGTTCACAATATAAAGGAAAAGTGCACAAACAGAAAAATGCAGGCCAGATCACCAACTATTTTGCTTGGCTTATTAAAGCCATTGTCACACTTCAGAACGGATAAAAATGGGGGGGAGGGGGAAATCTGCTCACAAGATATTGAGCTTCGACTGCTAACAATGTGTGGCTTTCTATCACTCCATTCACAAACTATGGCCATTAGGGCTTCTATCAGGAAACAAAGGAAAAAAGAACAAAGTACTTTCCTTTTTATTGTGGTACTGGGTCAGAAACAGGAGGGTTATTAGCAAGAACAAGGCCCTTTAGCTTGGCCTAAGGACGCAGTCACAGGCACAGCAGCTTCAGCTATGCTGATTCCACCAAGAACAGCATCCTCGCTACGGCTTGGAAAAAAGCCCAGTGCCCTTTACACTGTCTCCCAGAAATCCCTTCTGTCTCACACCCCTTTTGTGAAGGCAAAAATCCCCACACAACTGTTGAAGAATATATGTATCCCTTACATTAAAAAACCTGTAAATCTGGATTTCAAAAATCAACTGTTCCATTGTAAAACTTGATGCTGCCCAAGGAAACGCAGCAACGCTGCAATGCACATTTTACACTCCATATGCCACCCTGTTTAAGTTCACCAGGCTGAGCTTTCAGGCCACACAAGAAAGTTACAAAAAATTCTTCATTTCAGGCCTTGACAGTCTGAGAAATTAAGGTGTCAGAGCTGCAGCAAGGACACAGGTATTATACAGAGAAGACTGATGTTCCAAGCATTCTGATTGTGTAGTATGGGATCTGAGGCTGAAGACAGAAGGATAAGTAGGTAGCAACTAATCAGGGATTTATTTATATACAGAATGACTAGGTATAAACTTAAGACCATGGGTCACAGTCACATTATGACTTTGCAGAATAACAAGCTAATTCCTGCAGAAAGAGAGACCAGAGGAAAGTGCCAAAAGTTTCACAGACACCAAGTAAGAGAAAAGCAAATGCAGGAAGGCAGCAAAAATCAACCAAGTGACCAGAGTGTGAAATGAGATTTTTCTGTTGTTATACTGGAAGCAAAAAATTAAAGCAAATTACTCCACTGCTATGCACCGAAGTTTAAAATCACTTTTAAATTCACTCAAAGCATCAAGTTTGACTGGACTTACTAAGAAGGCAATAAAGTCATGCCTAGCTGCCAGACCATTCTACAAATCAAACACTCCTTTATCTCAGTACTAGTCTTAACCCCTGCACGGTATGTCACACACAACTGACAATTTGTTTGTTATGTAACTAATAGTAATACACTTACCTTGACCTAGTCTAACTAATGCTGCCTTCCTCCTCTCCAAGGATACTTTAAACAAACCCCATGAAAACATGTTGATACTCAAAACAATTCTGAGCCATGTTGAAGTCTTTTCCCTAAAAAGCATTTCAGCAGAGTCCTTCCACGTTGCCTCAATTTTCTTCTTTCTTTGCATGTTAGTAATCAAATATTTTGGTATCATAAAACACTAAAATAAATACTTTTCTTGTCACTTTTCACCTGGAAAACAACACTTGTTTGATAACTAATTCTGATTAATACCTACAAAATCACTTAAGGACTTTACACCAATATCCAACAGCACGTCATACTAGCATGATATTTGGATAACATAACCCCCAACATGAGAAGTCTGTTGAAATTTACTTAGAAAACTCTCCTGTATCAGCAACTAAAGCTACCTGATAAGCATCTTACCTGATTCTGAAGGAGCTGGGCAAGGAGAGCAACCTCCAAACCTTTCAGTTTAACACTCATAACCACTTCTTCTGCCCCTGCCTTGATAATGATGCAGATCCCAATGCAAGGTCATCCTGTCGCACAGAAAACATTCTGGTACATGACAACATTGCATTAAGGACTTGACTGTATTTGATTTTAGAAAAACATGTTAAATTCATACAAAATTCATACAGGGAGTAGTAGAGAAACAATTTTATCCTTCTTTGCAGTCTTGTATCCCCCCTGCCACCCCATCCTTGAAACCGGCATGATAAACAACCCACTGAATGTTTTCTTCTGGCAATCTAAATTAGAGATAGCCTTCTGTATGAAATGCATTAATATGTCCAATTTAGGTACAAAACACTACATTTCTGCCTGAAGAATCAGTGGTTCTCTTGCTGCAAACATATTTTAAACCTTAAGTGGAAAATACCTGCCTTCCTCATGCAATATTCTGCTTTCATCAGCACAGTTATATTCCACAGCACACACATGAAAATCATCCACCCTCCTGCACTGTTCAAACTAATGCTGAAAACTTCAGGCCCTGCTTTAAAAACCCACACAATACAAAATGTTTCAATGAGCCCAAAACACCTCACTTCCATCTCAGAAATATGCGCTTAAACTCCCATTCCAATTTGATTATTAAGTTTATATTTGTCTCCCTAATCCTTCACATAGATAAAGATGCATTAGCATCATGAATTACAGGACACACTGGTGCAGTGCTGCCTTAAACCCCAGGCTAGTTAAACTGCTGGGGTGGCTGCCAGGGCCTGCCAAGCCAGCCACACTGTTTATAGTTTAGTTCTCCAGATATAGGATTATTACGTTTCAGACTGACAAATACCATATCCTGAAGGTTAGAGTCCTGTGACACAAATACATCCTGGCAGGGCAGAACAGCTGAGCAGGGGTGGTCTCCAGCACGGAGACAGTCTGAGCTCCTGCAAGACTGCTGAGGCATTAAGTTAAAGGGAGAACTGTGGGTTTAATAAAACTGCTGCTTAAAAAGGAGCTATTTTTAGGAAATACTCAAACGAGTCTGTTCATTTGTCTAAGTAATACTCAAATACTGTCTTAAGTTGATCTAAATGGAGCAGAAGATAGATCAGGTTAGGATCTTACTCAGTTTATCCCTTAATGCATAATTTAATAGCCAAAAAAGTTACTTCTCAAATGAAGAAAACACTCACTTTCTTTCAACAGCTGGACAATGAGCAAAAAAACCCCAACACGATTGAGGAGAAACAGTTTTTGCACTGTCAAAGCTTTGTTTTAGTTAATCTCTGTTTAGCTCAAAAGCCCTATAAACACACTTGGAAGAAGGGATCTGTTAAAAATATATCACCCCACCCCTTCAATTAAGGGCTGAGAAGCTTATGACACATCTGAGAGATACAACAAGAACAGGGAAGAAAGACTTAATGTTCCTGATACTTCTAAAGGGTAAAAAAAAAAAAAAAAGGCAGATTTAAAAATCCTAAACATGTTTCATGCCTCTGTTAAATGGACTTTAAACCAAGAACAGATCCCAACTATTTTTATTCCCTTGTAGGTCATGTGCAATTAACTTCTTATTTTCACAAAACCTTATTACAGTGTAAACATCACTGGGCAGATGATCTGCCCCACCCAGAGCGAGCTCCACACCGCAGGAAGACACACAACTATCTCCTGAGGAGCCCTTGTATCTGCAGGAGAGGGCTGGTCCTTGGCACCAATCTGCCCCGCAACAGCACCCCTGTGCTGATCACACCTCCCCAGCTCACCCCGTTCCTAGAAACTGCAAGAAAACCAGTTAAAGGCCAAACCTCCCAGCTAAAACCAAGGGCAGGTGTCCCTTTCTGGGTATCGCTGACACGCTCTAGGACGACATTATCCTTCTCCCCCCTCCCTTCTGCCTTGGGCACAGGGCAATTAGCAGAAATGATCCCTAAACCACTTGAGAAACAGGGGGAGAAGGGGAAAAGAGCCAGTTGGGCTGGCTCCAGCCACTAGTTCAGAACAATTTGAGCCAGCCTAGTTGACTCTGCCTGCAGTGCTCACAGAACCCACTCTGCTGGGAACCTGCAGGAGGCCCCACATGTGGCAGAGAGGGCCCAACAAGCAGGGGGGATTCAAAGCCCACATTCCCGGTTTCAGGGTGGACAGCAGCCCTCCCTAAGGCTTGGGGATATTTTACAGAGATCAGCCCATGGCAGGCACATAGCCTGCTCCAAGTAGCACTGAACAGACCCAGAGCATAGGGTCACCATCCCAGCTCATGTTGGGTCACCCACCTCACACTGGGCAGTGCCACCAGCAGCCAGTGGACTGTAGGGCACAGATGGCCTTTGTCCCAAAGAGAGGAGATAAAATTTGGTCCTCCGTTTTGTACATGGGGTTACAGTGGATTTTAAGAATCTCTTATTCACATCAGAGATGTATATTCCATCCTGGCACAAGAAGCAGACACATAAATCCCACAGCACACAACACATTCACAGTGTTTAAGATCTGCAGATGGAGCATGTGCAGGAGAAGGCTTTTATGAACAAGAAATGCTGGAACAACCAATCGTTGTGCGGGGACAACACGGGTCCTGCCAGCAACGGCTCTGAATGCAGGCAAGAAACATTTGCTGTAGCCTGAATACAGAAGTTGTACAGCTGTGCCAGCAAAGTGGTATGTTTATCCTTTAGGGCAGATTTGCTTTCTGCAAACAGCCTGCATTAGAACTGTATACATGTGGCGAGAGAGTTGAGCATTTCACTCCTGTGTTGAATAAATCAGCAAAACTGGTCCCAGATAATACATCTTTCCTAACTAAGCTGGGGGCCAGAGGGGACCCAAGAAACATGGCTGCTCACTGATCAAGCAACAGGAACCAAGCTGCCTCACGTATTCAGCTTTTATCTTCTTCTAAGCTAAACCAGTTTTTGGCTAAATGTAATATTTAATAGCACACAAATACTTTAGCTAGCTTCCTTTAATTTCAGCAATTCTAATACACATACTCACAAGTTCAGAGAAATTCCAGCTAACTCTAGCATTCTTCTTGCCCTCACCTCACACACCTGATCTAGCCACTTAGTCTAAGGCCTAGCATCACAAGGAAGTCAAGAAATGAATATCCAGGTATTAAACACTTACATATTCTGGTCTTAAACTCAGTACAGGAAATCTATCCCAACTCTGAGCTAAAAGATCATATACAGTCACTGCCCATTCTAAAATAGTATTTTCAGGATTTATATACAATGCAGAACATTTAAAGATGACATAAAGAGATAAAGACAATAAAGCAATAACAAATTAGTAATTCAGACCTATAAGCCACTGGCCCATGGCAAGACACCAGTGTGTCAAGACACTGATATATATACATAAAAGCAACCTATACCCAGTATTTTGGGAGAGAACAGAATGGCTCGATGTAAAACTGAAAGAACAAGGTATACTTTCAAAATAACACTTGTTTACATCCAGTAAAGGTCTAAGCAATTGCTTTCCACAGTCATTTGAAAGACTGTTGCTCAATTTTTCATATCCATTCTTCTATCACCATGACTAATCATACAAAACCCATCAAACTTCTCAGACTCAACGAGTATTGGGGACATGAGTATTTCTTTCCAATTCCCAGGAGCAGCTGTGTGTCAACCCAAGTGATTTTATAAAAACAGGAAATATTTAAGGAAGTAAGAAAATAGATTTCCCAATCTGAAAGCCTTGTTCTATATGTGGCCTCATCTAATACAGAAAGGGTGACAATTAAAAGAAAGTCTTCATTCTCATTAGAGCCCCCTGTTTCCTGCCTCACCACTTCCTGCTCTCCTCCCTCTCACCCTATCCCAAGCCACCCATGGCAATTCATACTTTTCCTGTTCCTGAAGCTCTTTCGGATGCACAAAGTGTCACTAAAAATACCATATATGATATAACTGGTGCAGAAACTGAAAATCATCTTCCCTCAAATAAAACACCTGCTACCATTAGGCAATACAGGTTTCCAAAGAGATTCAGACCAATTCTAAAGGAAAAAAAATTCTCCCCCTCCTTTTTTCCCCCCTTATCTGGAAGGGTAATAGCTGCAACACAGAGCAGTAACACTTCATTTTTCCTGCCTGTGTTTGTAATCAGAGCTCTTACAGACCCAGACACCCTACAAAACTGATTAAAATTGAGGAAAAAATTGCCATGTTTTACATAGTTTTTACATATCTTTGTTCCAAATGCTAAAGACCTGCGAGACATTCTTCTCATCAAGAACAAACACACAGACAACAGCACAGCAGCCTTCAGTGATACAACAAAGGACAATTTAAGACAAATGACTTGGAGCAAATGCTATCACTGAATAATCCCACAGCAGCTGTCATAATTAGTTACCTCCAATCTCATCAGAATCAGGGAAGTTAGAGTTAAAATCGAGCTCTCTTCCTGTAACATTGTGTAACTCCAAAACAGCAGCATTATCCTCGCTATTTTAGAATTAACATTTCTCTGTAAGATAATGTGGAACCGCTCGATTCTTCCACGCCAGAACACCCGGTGCAAGCCGAGAGATGACAAAAGAAACTCGGTCAAGTTTGAGTCTCTCAGCACCTTATTTCCTGTCTAAAGAGCCCTTTTGTTCTGCTTCCCTGCATAAATGTTAATATCCTGCCATCATTAGAGAGCGGAACGACGAAGGAAAGCCCCACGCACATGAACTCCACTGCCCCGGAGGGCGGAACGACGCCACACGACGCGATTAGAAGGGCAAAATTCCTACCAACACGATCTCCACAATTTTCTGTTCGCTTCACCCCAGATTAACTTCACTTGGAGCCGCACTTCGGCGCAACCTACCGTGGGCACGGGGCCCGCCCTCCCGCTCCTATTGGCCGAGACGGCGGAGGCCCGCCCCGCCGGCCGGGCCGCGCCCGCTGATTGGCGGAATAGCCTGTCCGTCATGTAAAGAACTTTTCCTTGCTAGCAGGTTAGGCTGGGCGGGCTCGGACACCCCGGGCGCGCGCTCTTAAAGGGACCGTGCCCCGCTGCCGCCGCGACAAACCCGAGCCGCGGGCGGGCGCACCCCGGGACTGATGCCCGGGACGGACCCCGGACCCCGCGGGGCTCCCACCCCTCCCGGCATCTCGCTGCCGGACGGGGGGTCGGGGGTGGAAGAGAGGATTAACACCCGAGCAGGCTGGGAACGCTTCTCCCGCGGCAATTACACAACTGCCGCTTGCTCCACTTATGGGATAAAATTAGCTGTGGGTTTGGAGCCCATCCGCGCTTTAAGGGTGACTGGAGTTACCCTGGGAGGCCGAGCACACTATATAAATTAGTAACCCCGGCTAAAAATACATCGGGTCGCCGGTTCCAAAGACTTCCACCCATTTAAAGCATGAGTCAGCAGGAGCTCCGCAGGAAGTGACTGTCTCCATCCCACAAGGTACCACGGCTTCTGCCAGAAACTTTTTGTGCTTATTCAGGCTTCACTTGACTGAACAAATTTGCAAGATCCTGGTCACATTATGACAGCAGCGTTTCTCACGGCACAGCTTCCTCTCAGCACTACACAAAAACCTGTATTTTAGATTAAAAGTGGTTGTTTTTTCTTTGTGCAAACACAGATGTGGTTCCCTACACAACTAGCCAGTGAAGAGATGAGTAAAAACAAAACAAGGTTTAACAAATATTTCACAAGTGCAGATACGACACCTGGTTCAGGATGAACCTTGCCCCATCCTAACAAGCAACACAGGGAAGAGCCAGAACACAGGCAGTGTTCCCTCCTGCACCCACAAGTATCATCATAGTTACACAAGACTTATCTGGGTAGCAAGGCTGCCTTACATAGAATATTTTCATGTGTTTAGTGTAGAATAACTAAAAATATTAAGCTATAGGAAGATAAAGCACTTGTCAGCACAAGCACATTGGGGTTGTTTTTGTTGTGTGCGAAGGCAGAGAGGAAAAACTTGTTTCTGGTTTTTGTCGCCTTTCCCAGTGCTGGAACTGCCTGCCTTCCCTTACTTCACCCACAACCAATACCACAAAACAGGGAAGTTTTAACTTCCCCAATACAGATTAATGAAGTCCAAGGCAGTCCAGCACACTGCTTTACTGCAAATACTACGCAACATCAGGAAAATATTTACAGCTAAGTGCTCCCTTGAGCTGTGATACACCAAAAAGAGCATAAAAAACACCTTCAGGAAGGACATTTACTTCTGCTAAAATGATGAAGTAGCAAATTTTGTGTTACTTATTTTAAAGCAACCTACCATGCTACAAATCCAAGTACAACTGAAAAGCAGCAGTTGGTTATAAGTCAATACATATGAAACACTATAAGAACAGAATTAACAATATCACATAACTTCCCCCACAATACCTAAAATATAAACTGAAAGAAGCAGACCTTAACCCTTGCATCTGAATTCAGTGCCCTGCAAGAGCCAGCACTGCTGGAAGCTGACCTGGGGTCCCCTGAGCATAACTCATACTTGCATGACACCTTTTTTGACCAACCCTTATCTAAGCAATTGAAACAGAGCAATAAAGTGTCCCTCAAGTATCTCAGTAACCAATCTTGGAATGCTTCAATTTAGAGCACATTCACTTTAGGCCCATAGAAACAGCAGCACAAGTAACAAATCACAACAACCAAACTGCCAAGTGCTAGAAGACACAACAACCCTATAGTCAACATTGTTGTTGGGGTACTTTAAAAACAAGAGGGGAAAAAAAACCCAAACCAAATATACTACTCCAAAAGTCTTCAACTCTGTTTGCTACCAGAGCAGTCTCACCACCTTGTAATAGCAATGAAAAATAATTTTTATCATCAAACATCCCACACTTCAGTTCATGGTTCTGTCACACAGGCAACTAGCAGCTCTTATCACTACAGGGGAGATGTTCCATCCCTTTTCCTCCCCACCTCTTCCCCCCACAGGCCCTGCAGTCTGGCCAACTACTGAAACAAGCCCTGGTGCTAATCAGCCCCTTCCACCTGCCTTGAGTCTCTGAGCTGGCAGAAGTTTGGCCAGCCTCTGATGAGCAAGAATATGGCTTAGCCAGAACAGAAAGTGGATGGCAAAGCAAACTCAGCACTGGTCTCCCAGATTTTCTTACCCCATCTCATTTAAAACCAAAACACACACAAACCATAACTGTCTTAATAAGAAAGCCCCAAGAGTAATTTGCTATCCTCATAAAAGTGAGGATCCCCACATCACCTGTGAAGAGGGGTATCCAAACTAGATTCATGGTTGACCCTTAGGTCACCGGACTAGAAATCACAGGTAAACATATCTGTATCTAAATGTTGTGAATCCATGCATCAAAAATTGCTATTCAAGTCACTATCCCGTGCTGAAGAAAATGTAGTGAAACTATATTAAAAAGCCTAACTTTCAGCCAGAGTTTCTGCAAGAAGCTATCTGTTTTCCCTCTAAACACACATACATTCTGGGAAAAAGGCACAGGCACATTTTAAGGTTCAGGCTGGAGTTAAGCCTTTGCTATTATTACAATATCTGTAGCAACGCAGAAAAAAGGAAAACAGCAGATTGCAGCTGCAAGAACACTAAGCAGGGAAGCTTTCACAGCAGCGTTTAAAAAAAAAGTCAGTTTGCTGCCACCCAACTTTGCACTTGGACAGTAAGAGAGCACCTGACTCTCACTTGACTATGGTAATCACAGAACAGCTAAAAGGCCATTTGTCCTGTAATCTTACACATACAGAAGACAGCAAGTTTGGGAGACTTGACAGCTCAAGAGATCAGGAACAGAGCCTTCCATCTGTAAGTCACCAGTTCAAACAGAGACAAGAATAGTAGTGATCAAAAGCTACATGTGATGGCTGTTCAGGGATTAGATGAAGGGATAGTTACTCAATCCAGGTCCCAGCAGACCAGTGTGAACCACAAGAGCTTTCTTTGCTATTTTGCACCTGGTTTTCAGTCCTGAATCCATTACACCTCCTGGATTCTGTACATGTTAATAAGTAGCAAAGAAACTGATCTGCAGCATACACACACTGAACTGGCACTGGAGAAAAGGACTTCACCCTCTGGTTGTCAATGATGTCTGCACTACAGTATGTGCTGATTTTTTTTTTAATTATGATTATAGTTCAGACTTTTAGCTTTCCTTATTACTAGAGACAGCTCCCAAAGTAGTATTTAGCTTCCCATGCCTTTCACACCCTCAGATGCTGTAACCCTATTTATAAACAACAGTTCCCAAACTTGCTGTGTATTTCTGAAAATATATCCATTTTAAAAGTACATTAGCATAGGAATTTCAGAACTCTGGCATTTGAGAAATGACTGAGACAATATTATAACAGTTTTCACCAAACCTAAAGAAACCCATTATTTCATGAGTGCCATGTCTACATAAAGGCAGTGGGGAAAAAAATCCCTATGTGAAGAAACAAACATTCCTTTTCCTATTATGCATTCTTCAATACATCAGTCTCTGCAAAGTCTGCTAGCAGTAGCTCCTTTCCAGCCTGACTTTAGTTTTGAAAGTCTGCAAAAGTACCTGGAATTTCCAAGCTGAATAAGCAAGATGAAAACAAGTTCAGAGTGTATGTTGACTGAAGGTCCCCAGAGCTTGAGTTCATTGTCCTGCTTCAAACACCACTACCAAAAACAATCTTCTACAGAAGCCCAACAATACACAGTTCAGAGTTCTTAGCAGCACATTACTTCCCGAGAATGAAATTGCTGATGAGAAGCCAAGATCCCAGAAACCTACCAGGAAACTTATCCTTAGCTGTAACTAAGGAGGCCCTCACATAGAAAGAATTCAACTTGCTATTCCAGGAGTTTGAAGAGAACAACATACCAGACTGATGAGATTTCAGTAATCTTGAACTTCTGAGATTCCTCTTGCTGCTTCCAATCCCAGATGTACTACTGCACTGCAATAATCAGATCTGGAAACAACAAAGAGGTGCATGCGGTAAATACTCCTTTTTTTGCTGAGCTGTCTGGACAGCAGTACAGACGCACCAGACAGACACATCCCACTGGATTGTTTTAGCAGCTATCTCAAACCACCCAAAGCTTAGCTTACTTGAGATACTATTAAAGTTCCAGCACATTAAATCCCAACTCTTTCTATACAGGCAATAAACCCTTAACAGAATCATTCGTCCCTGCCCTGTGGCCTCGTGGCCCATAAAGCTGGACATTCCTAACAGGTCTCAATTTCTCAGCAGCTGCCATATGGGTTTGCTTTGGGGTGGTTGTTGGGGCTTTTTTGGGTGTTTTTTCTTTTTTTAAATCAGAACACAGAATTGTATCTTGTACAGCTGCACAACCAAGGTCTCTGGTGACAGAGGGCTACATCACTTGCTTCAGCCAAAGTCCTTGAAAAAGGATCTAGACATTTTAAAAGACATTTCCTTGATATCAGGTATCTCTTGGGTGGAGCAAAAATAAGTATATTACAGTTTCCATTGAATTCAGCATAGTCCAAGTGCATTTATATGTAATCTATAATAATCTTTGTAGGTCAAATGATGTATCTTGAATGCACGTCACAGCCCATTCAGCATAAAAAAAAAAAAGCTGCATAGCAATTAACTGCCAAGAAAATGGACCCAGAAGTTTATATACTTCCAATTTTCTCAGAAATCAGACTGATTAATATAGCTGTTACAAAACGACACACTTTCACAGAAACAGGGATTACCTTTATCTGTAACCATAGCAACTTTTCAGTAGTTTGTGTTAATGTTACTCTCCCTCTGATAACTTGCCACTATCTCTTTCAAGCTATTTGTGTAAGGTTTTGAATGTGGCATCTAAAACCATGAAGTAACAAGAAGTTGAAATGTAAACTTACAGTCTTCAATCACACTCCTGTAAGTATACTATGTCATATACAATGCTGTTAATTTTTGCCATAAATTCATGATTAGTCAAGAAGTTAAATAGTAATAGATTAAAATAAATTTAACATGATTCACAGGTTTTTAAGACAAACATTTTAGGAGATATTTTATGAAATATATACAGGAGACAGTTTTCCCACTAGTGAAGAATATTTTCTCTATCTGTAAAGTAATAAACCCAAGGAATTGTACCACTGACATGTCAGAGACTTTGTTATTCAGTACCATAAGGAACAAAAATCCTCCCATTATGCATTTATTTTGACCTGAACAAATACAAGACAGATCAGAAAAGAGCCAGTCCCCCTGCTCTAAGTGATAGCAAAGAACAGGTGTAGATACCTCAGCACTACAAAAACACATCAGATAAAATTCAAAGAGTAAAGCTGTAAAAGTTAGAGGACAGACAAGAAAGAGACAAAGGAATGAACTGACATATTTACTTCCTCAATTGTTGACTTACCATCAATCCACAGTTCAGAAGAGGATTAGCACTCTGTGCAAAAAATTATTTAAGACAATAAAAGAAGAACAAAAACATTTACTTTTAAGTAGGAGGAAGAAGAAAATAATTGCCTTTTTTTTTTCCCTGAAGTTAACAGGGCAGCTTACCAAGCTGTGCCCTTCTCTTTTCAGTGTAGAGCTTGGCACAGTTAAGATGTGAGCACAGAACCTTAGAAGAGTGAAAGAAACTCGGCACGCTCTTTGCTCCCTGTAACTCTTATGCAATGACACCTATTCTAGGACAAGCCTGGACAAACACTCGGGAATGGACTTCAGAACACAACGGTGCACTTGAAGTCAATCCATGCAGGGCGTGAAGTAACTACCATGGTTTTGCTGAACGCCTCCACATTACACGAGCACATATGGTGGAAGCTTCTGAACTTCGTTGTTGTTGCTGTTGTTACGAGCAGTAGGGTAATTGCCCTTTTTATTTTCTAAGGTTACCCAATCCTAACATCCTGTGGAAACACGAGTGGATGTTCACACCCCTTATCTATCACTCCAGGCTTTTGGCAAAGCCTAGGAGACAAGTTGGGTTAAATCTCACAGGCTTCCTGGGCGAACACCAAAACAACAACAATAACTTTTCATAAAGCAAAACGCCAAAGTACGACAAACACTGCAAGCGTTAACCCTTAGTTTAACCAGAAGAATGGTACAACACAAAGTGCATGCTGATTCCCGAGCATCCCTGTCCCCACAGCAGCCAAACCCGCTGCACTGGGCTCACCCGAGGGGCAGCAGGGCCCGGTCCAGGCTGGGAGAGCCCTCAGGCGGGCAAGGCAACGCCGCCGGGTCCAGCCCGGTGCCGAAACCCCGCGGTCCGTGCGGAGGGCGCGGGGCCGGGCCCGGCCAGTGCAGCGCTGGCGGCGGTCCGGCTCTGCCTCTCCCTTCCACCCAAGGACACGAGTACAAACACCTCTGCCCCGGGATGGCTCCTGCGCACGCAGCCGCCGCCGGGGGTGGGGAGAGGAGGACGGAACCACCAAAAAAGGCAGAGAAAGAGCCACAGGCCCCGCGCTCGCCGTCGCCCCGCAGCCCCTCGCCCGCTGCGCGCGGGGGTCGGGGGTGCGAAGGGGGAACCCTCCCCACAGCCCCTCCGCCGCTCCCCGGGGCCAGTGGGCGGGCGGCCGCCGTCCCCCCGCCCCATCGCGGTGCAGAGCCACGGCCACATCCCCAGCCCGGCCGCCCCGGCCCCACCGCGCTCCCTCACCTGCGCCGGGCCCGCCGCGCCCGCCGGCCCCACTCGCTCCTCACCAAACTTTTTTTCCCCCTTTCTCCGTGTTTCGTTGCCCTCAGAGTGACGCGGGCGGGCGCTGATTGGCGGAGCCCAGGAAGGGAGGCTGCGGGGAGTAGGAGGCGGCGCTACGGCCCGCGAGTAATTATTACACGGCGACGGCGGCGACGTGAACCACCGAATGCTATTTAAAGGGACAGAGGCCCGCCCTACGTCCCCCCCCGCCCGCAGGGGTGACCTGAGGGGAACGCGGCGGCGGGAGGGCGAGCGGGCAGCAGCTGCTGGGGCCGCGGCCGGTGACCGCCCTCCTGCCCCACGAATAAATTCATTTTGCTGTAAAATACCCGTGGATGCGCCTGCTGCTGCCCTCTCTGCCCAAGGGGAAGTTCTCTCCTAGCGGAGTTTCCTGCGGGGCTCGGGGCGCTGTGCGGGGTCAGTCCCTCACGGGCCCCTCGCCTTCTCTGCCCTGTGGGAAGGCAGCGGCGGACTTGGAGTCTCTTGCTATCTATAATGTCACCTGCTTGTTTGTGTTTTCTTCTCTCTTTGTGGGGCTCTGAGGCAATCCACTACAGCTTCTTTACGTGCACACCATATCCGTCACACCCCATATATATGGATTTTTCTTTTTTTTTT
>VWZV01009852.1:0-31294 GCA_013397155.1 Irena cyanogastra | reverse complement strand
TTTTTTTTTTTTTAGTACACTCTCCCCACTTGTCACAGCCGGCTGTAGCCCATACCATGCAGGGAGGTTTTAAAGGTGAGATACTAGGATGATGACCGACTCGATGGCTTGAAGCAGATAGGGAGTATCAGGTTCCAGGGACCCAAAACAAGCCAAATAAAAGGAGAATTTTATCTGTGGATAGGGGCGAGGAGCAGGCCGAAGCTGGAGGTGAGTGGAATTTGCAGAGAGTTTTGGAGGAGAGAAGGAAAAGTGTGCAGTTGTGCAGCCAGAGAAGCTGAGGCTGGGTAAAACATATTCCCATTTCATACAATCACAGAATATACTGAGCTGGAATGGGTCCATCAGGATCAGTGATATCCTAGGGGTACTGTGAAGAGATTTAAAATTTGGTGTCTTTTTTTCGAGCAGAGGAAAGCATTGCAAGGGGACACATAAAGCTTTCAGCAAAGATAAAATCCAAGCAGAGACTTCTCATTGCTAGGAGCTTGCTATCACCCATATTGTGAGCTGAGTAGGTAGACCCATAAACCTGGAAAAAGCACTAGAAGGGATGAAAACACCTTATTTGTTTGTTTGTTTTGAATATCTGAGCTTGGATCAACACAAGAAAATGCTGGTGCAACCAGCATGGAAGCGCTAGCATAGCTTTACAGCTATTTTGGTAGAGATTATTCAGACAGTCTTGGCTGTCTTTGCTGATGCAATAGGTTTTCCAAATGCCAGGTTGCATGAGCAGAAGATGACCTGCATTGCATGTGGGTATCACAGCATACACCACAACATTATTTGGAGCACTTTCATGGTCTTGGCAGTAATCATAAGGAGCTGCAGGGAGTGATGATCACATTCTTCCCAGCCTCTCCATGATCATCTCTTTTTAATATGATTTTTTAAAACCTTGAATTCCCTCTGGTTGTTCTCAGACTGCTTTCTTTTTGTCAAGTTTCATCTCATCATTGGAAATACAAATGCAGAATAGCAGGGCACAACATCCTCAGTGTTTAGGAAAAGGCCAACTGATTGTTCTGCAGTTGTGAGTGACCAGCACAGCAGCTGGCAGAACAGCAGTGTAAATACAAGGGAAATGCAAACAGTGAACAAGACGGACACCTCCTGCCAGGAGTTACTGACCAGCAACACATGGTGCAACAAATGTTAAATTGTGGCATCAGATGTCAAGGGGGAGCAGCACAATGTTCAAATGTGATCTTACTCAAGTTGCGAGTGGCGCTCGTCCGTTCTCATGTGCCGAAATGAGAAAACGCAGTTACAGTAATGCTGGAGTAAGTGGGCTTTTTGGAGCACTCAGAATCACTACGTTTGGTACAGTCAAAAGCTGCCACAGCTCAGAAGAGGCAAACAACCTCTAGGAAAAGAGGGAACACAAAGTTTTATGCCATTTGCATTAAAAAAGCCAGTAGTCAAGCTGTCTCTGAGGAAGAAAATTCCCAAAAAAGATGGCCAGGTTTTTTCTTGGGGTAGAATAAAGGATGCATTTAAAAAGTAAATGTACATGTTGTTCCACTGTGAATAAAAAGCATAATATTGAAGTAATAGTGTTCAGTTTTCTGATTTGAGGATCTAGGGACTGATAGGCTAAAAAAAACCTTGCTGAAGTCAAGTAGGACAAGGATTAAAAGCGAAGTGTATAACCAGAGAAATGGCTAAGGTGTTAACCACCTAGAGAAGGGCATCCTTGGCTTTGAAATCAGCTGAAGAAGTCAAAAATTATTCCGAGCCAGCAGCTGAAAATAGAAGCATGTTTTCTGTGGACCACTGCAGAGAAGGAGTTGGAGGTTATTGGTCCACCTTAAGTTGATCAGAATAGTTTTTATTTTTAAGAGTGCACAAATGTTCAGTAAGGGCACAGGACTGCCTGAAGCATGGGGAGCCTGATGTTCAGTGGGATGTTCTTTATGGAACAACTTCATTCTACCAGGCATCATTTTGCTTTGATAGAGAAATCCAAACAATTAGGCAGGGGATCCCAGTCCAAGCTGAAACACCCAGGAGTGAGGTGAGAGGTTTCCCAGCTGTGCCAGTGATTTGATGATGTATGGCAAAAAGGTGAGTGGTAATCAGTGAACATTACTTCCTCTTCTGTAACGTCACAACTGCAACGGTGTTTATTCTCCTTGACCTGCATTACTCAGATCTGCTTTCATATATTAATGCTCCCATCACCTTCATTCCCCAGCACAACTTATTTTCATGGTTTTAAAGGCTATCTATTCATATACATCTTTAGAAAATATGGGCACATTTTTTCTGAAAGAGGTTTCTTCTGATTTGTACTCCATTCTCCCAACTCCATTTAATCTATCTGCTAACAGAGAGGACCTTTTCCTTTGGCTCCTTTTATGTTTGCTTCTGTATAGTGGCTTGTTATTTCTTTTGCTAAAGCTTTAGGTATCACTAGAGGAATCTTAGTAATGTATTCATTTTGAGGTAGATTTATCTTCAGAGCTGGTAAATGGGAAGTCTCTTCTTCACCTCAGTAGGCTTTGGCTCTGGTGTTAAGTGCTAACATCATTTCAATTCTAATCTTGTTGTTTGGGGCCCAGTGTGCAGCTCCTGACTCTGCTGAGATTTTCATCATAGGTTTATTGAGAGCAGAATCAGCTCCTGCTTCCTGAGAGACAGACTATAAAAACACAAAAGAAATAAGCACAAGGTTCTTGTGTGAACAAGTGAATCTTAAATTTTATTTTATTTGATTCTGAGTCTCACTGGATTTTTTTTTATCCACAGGCACTTTGACCCTTGTTCTAAGCCTTATCCTAACAGGATGAGCTGGAGTTTCAGCTACCCAGGCCTACTGGAAACTGGGGCCAGCAGTTATTTGGCAGTAGCCTTCATGAGCAGCAATGCCAGCTTTCCATTGCAATGCCCACATTCAGAGATTTGCAGAATAAGAGTCCAAATTCTGCTTGTATTTGCAAGCCCAGAATGCCACTGACTTCAAGGGGGTTGTAGGATTTTAGCCAAGAGCAGAAATTGGCCCAGGATATTTTCAGATTCCCTCATGCTTCTGTTTATATGATATTACCATCAAGCTCTATTAGCATGCTCCATGATGCATTTTACTTTTAAATTACATAAAGGATATTTACTGTGCTGATGCTACATAGTTTGCAAGAAAGATGCACATGCGGAAATGAAAAAACATCAATTACCATCAGGATTTCCAGCTTTCAGCATTCATTTTCCAAAACAACCCAGGGACTATTTCTCATTAAAAAAAAAAAAGAGCAGAAATGAAAATCCAATTTCTTGGCATTTATGTATGGCATTCTGGAGCCTTACTCATCAAGTCTGTTGTGAAAATGGTTGGAATAAAAAAGCCTTGTATTATTCAAAACTTTAATACTCTGCTTTTGTTTTCTGCATACTGGTTTCCTAATCAGAGACATGAGTCTCTCTCTAAAAATAACGAAATACTTTTCTGCCTTTTAGAGGATGGGTGAAAAAATCGTCTGGTGAAAACTGAGTGATCATCAAGTATAATAGGTAAAATCACAGGCAGAAGTTCAGAATTAATAGATGAAACCTGAAAAACAGGCAAGTGAGATGCCAGGCACCAGACAATGCCCACCACTGGCAGTGGAGCCAGGTCAGTGCTGCCCTGCCCACAGGGATGGCACCGCTTCAGGGCCAGCAGCTCCTGGGTGCCCTTGGAGCTGCTCAAGCCGAGAGCAGCCCGGCTGCTGGGTGACTTTTCCTGGGCAGGGGCAGCGCAGGGAGGAGGCATTCCCCAGGGCAGGCTGCTTTGGCTCCAGTCGGAGCCACCGGGCAGCTCAGCATCTTTCAAAATGAGGCAGATTGTGCTGCCACGTGGTTACAAATCTGGGAGCTTCCTTCTAGATAGCCTTGTTTAGAAATCTGGGCTGGGGCCTTTTAAAGCCCTAACGACTCCCTGCTTAATCTTTTAATATCCATGTTAAATAGTTCATTGAGCATTCCAGAGAACAGTGTGCCATTGTGAGCTGATGAGTAACTTTAGGCAAAGAAGTTATTTTGTACCTCTGCTTTTTCTCCTGCATCTGCTTTGTCTGTGTAGATAGTAAAGTCTTTCAGGGCAGGAGTGGCTCACGCTGTGCGTGTCTAGTCATCAACACAGCAACTCCAGTCTCACTGGGAGCCTCTCTGTGCTCCCCAGTCCAGCCCACAGCACAACCCTCTGAACTGTCTGTCTATGCTTTGTATATGCTACAAGGCTTGAGTATTAATTACTATTAATTACTACTTAAAATCTGGACTCTTAAATTCTGTAGCATTAAAGTAGCTATAAACCATATGCATAAACCCTTCCACAAATGGGTCACTGCAGAGAAAGCCCAGAGGCTATCAACTGCTCTGGTGACCAGCTGCTAAATTTTGAGGGCACAGGGACCAGAGATGCTCTAACAGGATGGCTTTGGCCACTGAAAAGTCTCCATGTACTCAGGAAAGCTGGCCCTACCTGTTTCTGCTCTAATCCTTGAAATTTAAGGGGAGCAAAGATTCCATTGTCAGGGCAGCATTACTTGGTGATCCTTTAATAGCAGCACTCCTTCAGAGACCTTTAAATCCAGAATTTAATGCCTCCCTGAAGGTACTCTGAGCCAATTTTTACTTTTGCAACTTTTTGTTGTCTCCACTGCATGTAGGAGAGCTCTTAGCTCATACTGTGTCACTGGATTCTTGGATTTAGAGGGTTGTTCTGCATGAATAAACTCAGTGCCTGGACACATCCTGGTGTCTAGAAAGCAAACAATATGCCTGAAGCGCCTGTCAAGGATCTAGGTACAAATGTCCCAGATGACAAAAATGTCTGTTCAGCCGTCTTCCCACCTGCTTAGGAATGCCAGGAGCACCAGACCACTTCGGGTTTTGCACTCTTGTTTGTTCTGCTCCTGTCCATCTGACCTTGCTAGCTCAGGCAAGCTATTTGTCAATGCCAGAGGAATCTGCTGCAACAACAGAGGGAGTATCTGGTGTCAGTATTCTCCAGCTCCTTGAGGGAACTACCTCATTAGGGAAGCTAAAACATCGCTTTGATTGCTTAGAAGCAAACCATTTGTTTTGCAAAACTCTCCAAGCAGTTACTCACTTCTTGTAAAATTATAATGCCTGAAGTCTTTTTCTGAAGCAGTCTTGGATATTTGAATGGCTGGAAATTTGCAGGTGATAAAAAGTTTTACAGCAAAGTAGATCTGATCAGTGTTTCTTTAAATTAGACAATTATTCTTCTCTGTCAAAATGTCATTAGATTTTGACAGATTAAAAAAAATAAAATGTTATACTGGAGAAAGTTATAAAACAGGACATTACTATAGCTTCACAGATCCTCAAAATGCATTTGAGATTTTGTATGCCTTCTTTAGGAAATTTGAAGCGGAGGCTTTTAATATACCTACAGCACATATTTTTGTCCCACAACATCCATGTGTTGTGTCGTAATCAGCTTTGATCTCTCTCATTAACTTTGGCAGAGGACATCAAGCTGCCATGGGATTAGTGCTGTCCTGGTATTCTTCCTCAGAGGAGAAGCCTTTTGGAAGATTGATAGCTGGAGCTGACTTTGGGTAGTACCTTTCATTCAAGGGTTCTAAAGCAATCACAGAAATTCCTAAGTCTTCCTAGCCAAAAACTGGGCCTAGCCTTCCTGCTTTTCTGCAGTGTACTTTGCTCATTGTATCACATCAGGAGGGACAGAGTCTATCCATCTCTGTCCTCTGTGCTGGCAGTGTCCCAGGGAGCTGCTAGTGAACACAGATTACAGACCATGCTCCTTGCACTCTACACAGGGAGAAGGAAGGTGCAGAGAGGGAGAGCTATTGTGTTCCTGTTCTCCTGTAAGAGATGGAAATCCCTTGGGTAGTATCACATTTGAGCACCTCCTGCACAGCTGTAGCCTATGTGAGGACTGCAATGACAGAGTCAGAGCAGAGGCCTGTCCATCCTCATTCCTACCCTATCCCTGATACATTTTACAAAAGCAGATCTGATCCACCTGGTATACTGTTTAATTTAATGTAATTTGAAGAAACTCTGATGCCTGATTCCCTATACTGTCTTTTCACGTCTTGTGCACTGCCCAGGAGATATTAAAAAGCCGTACTAGCAGCTTACCTGAGTTACACACAGGAAATGCCCAGTGGACTTCCTGAGAAAAAGTACACACAGAACAAGATTAAAGATTTGGATCATTGACAGGTCTACAGTTGAACAGCAATAAATCACACCTCTCTCCCTGCTTGCTTCTCTCTGCTTCCTCCTTACTTTTCTACTTCTCCTCTTCTAAATGAAAGGGGACATCTTACAGGCTTGCAAAATCTTCCTTCCCGTGGGAAATTGCTAATTATCAGAGTTGCCACAATAAAGAACAAGTTCTGCAGAAAGAGAGCAACACACCACAGTAGAGTGCTGTAGTTTTTTTTGTGTTTTCCCTTTTAATTAAAAAACTCTGGTATTTCTGAAAGCCACACCTCCTAGAATATAGTGTCCTGCATGTGAAGATATAGTGGGTTTCTATGCAGTTCAGCCATGAAAATGTTGGGGTGTGTAAGTAATGTAAGGTCTTCATAAATACTGCCTTGTAAAATCTGCTTTTTACTCTGCTTTGTTCTTTTATCTAGCATTCTCTAGAATGTACTTGGGAATATTTATTTTCCCTAATTTCTCTTCCTTAACCGAGGCAAAACATTTACACACCGCACACCAAGCTCACAAAGAATAGTGTTTAGTACTGCTGCTGTTCATTTGCTGGCATACCTAATTATACAGTTGAAAGTGTCAACATTAAGTTATGTCTGCATGGCAGGCATTGATGTGGCTGTTATGTAACACAGGTGTGCTCAACCCACCTTCAACTGCAGCTCAGGCTCTGCTACCAGCAGCCATCGCTGAGCCACGTGGGCTGTAAAACCAATCAGAATAATATTCATTGAATCACTAGCCCGTGCCAAACTCTGGCTTTAACAACTTGAATGCTACTGGTGATGAAGCCAGCTTGTGAAGAACCTTGTGCAGCGTGAACCCCCACAGCAGTGATCACAGCCCCAGGTCACAACTCTCCAGGTGAGCACTGGTGGGCCTGGCCACTGAAGGATGTGGTTCATCACCCCCCTCTGTCTGCATCTTCCTCTCCCTGAGATGTTTCCACCTGTCTGGTAGAGATTGGAGAAGGGGATGGTGACCTACTTTATAATTCAGCTGGCCCAGCTCACTGCTTAAAGCAGTGATGGAAATACGTTGGTGCTAAAATGCTGGACTGTGAACTGTGGTACAGACACACAACATTTTGTGCTATTTTATGCTACAATAGAGTCTGCAGAAAATACCATGAGAAGCACTGATCATATACAAAACTACTGCTGACTGTGCTGGAGCTGGGCTGCCAGAGCCCATACTACTGGAAGAGAGGAGTTGGGAGAAACACAAACCATAAACCAGAAAGCTTTCTACTAAAAAAAATCCCAGTTCAAAGTCAATATGAAGTCCTGAGTAAATCAGAGAAAGCAGAGCAAGAAGTAGAACAGGAAATAATAAACATTAAAGATGTATGTATTAGTCCATACCTAACAAAAAGTTACTTCTCTGGGATGTTCTTCTGAGTGCTACAACAGATCTTCTGTATGATCTTGGGCAAAATGCATAATTTCTCTCTGCCATGTTGTTAGATAATACTTCCCTACCTTATAATCCCTCATGTTGTGAGTTGCTGTGTCAAGGAGTGCTCATTATGTAGGATTATATCAGGTCTTGAAGAAGGGAGAGGACCTGCAGAAGGCAGATAAAAATGGGATGAGTTTAGTTGTGCTTGAAGTCATCAGGAGCTGAGGGTATGGCAGATGCTCAGGTGTTCTCCAGCTCTGTCTCTTGCTAAGGAAGCATTTCTCTAACCAGCATCCAGGGAGCAGATCTAGCACAGGGGCAAGTATTCACACTCACAATACTCAGAGGACAACTTGATTAATTGCCAAAAAATGTGGTTTGATTTCTCATTGACACCACTGGTAGAAAATATTTCAGTGCAGTCAGGACTGATTCTTCCCCTGAAGAACGAGCTTCTGGTAAGGTCTTGAGAAATGTCTGAGTAAATGTCTGGAGGAAGGCAAGGGTGGGTGTTAGCAGGTGACTGGGCACGTTACCCCTTACAGTGTTACATACATTAAATTGAGTAAGAGGCAATAGGAAACACTGTAGAGTGCCAGCATTTGGGAAAACATCAGTACTTGGAATTCATCTGATGGATAAATCAAGTGATTTTTTATGACTGGGTTTTATGCCCTTCAAAATGATTTCCACCTGTTTGCAGTGTACTAGCTATGGGCAGATGAGAGCAAAACTCCTTGACCATTTCTGTGCACAGATCAGAATCTTCTACCTGCAGCTCAGTTCCCTTCTCTATCTGTTACCTTTATTGCCTTATGCATAGCAATGAATTAACACTTCAGCTTTGCAGCATTCTTTGTCATGCCCAGGTAATTAGAAGAATGCCACTGCACCTGACAGAGCTATAAAAATGTCATTCTGAAAATCTCCACAGCATTTAATATTTTAATAATTACTGTGTTGCTGTGTTTTGCCTGCAGTAAAACAACCTCATGGAAGTGAGACACTACCACTGAAGGCTAACAAACATTTTCCTTCAACATCTTATGTCTTAACACCATGCCTTTTTTGCCCTTCCATTTTGAATCCTTGTTTTTAACAATCTTTCTGTTTTCAAGCAAGAAAAAACCCAACAAACTAACATATCTATTGCTGCAAGCAGGAAACCAGACCAGGCGGTGTTGAAGCGTTCATTCCTTTTCCATATGTGGAAAAGACTGTCTGAAAACTTTATTTCCCAGGGAAATGTAGTCCACATTTTCATCCTGTAATGCCTGAATAATTGCCCTGCATATAACTCTAACTCTCTCCTGTTAGTGACTGAGGAACTAGAAGAAAAAATAAAACAAAGTTTAACATATACAAAATAACATTGATAGTTTTATTAGAGAAGGCGTAGGAAGCCAAACCACACAACCACAGACACAGTTATTAAAGGAAAATTAGAAAGTTGTCAACACAAGCTGTTCAAAAATAATTTCAGGTCCCCCAAAGCCATGTGATTGGCTTGCAGAATTTCAGTCTTCAAAATACAGGTTCAGTGTGTTCTTATTTGTCTTCACTTTCTGATATGCTGAGGAATCACATGGAACCAGCTTTATTTTACAAGTGTGGAGGCTGAAAATTTTTTTCTTAATACAGATTCTTGAGTGCTACCATGACTTCAGAATCCAGAGATTTCAGAAAATCATCACCAAGGCCACGTGGCCAGTGGTAATGTGCAACACTAGTCTATTTTTCTAGCAAAAACCTCATGTTCCACACATGCAGCTCCCTGTGGGCATGCTATGTTCTTCCATTCAGCAACCTCATCTCAGAGAAAAGGGCTCTGTCTAGGATTTGCAGACATCTTGTTGCACAAAGGGAAGCAAAAGCAAGTTGGGACATCATGAAATTCCCATTATGTTCTGTGTATGCTCAGATTGCCCATAAATGCATATGCAGTACGTGTGACTCATCCCCAGATCCTGGATGTGACTATAGGAGCCCCAGGTGGAGAGTGTGCCAACAGTGCAATAAGCAACATGACTAACATCTATCATATGTATTTTGTTTTCTCACCCTTTTTTTTCAAGGGAAGGCCACATGTTTTGGCAGGTACTATTAGTGCTCTCTTTGCATCCAAGAACACGAGCTAGGAATTGCATCTCGCACAGGAAGCAGAAGGTGGTGATGTTTGTGATGGCCATGAGCCCCTGAGGGAGCTCATTATTTACTGTGGGATGTGGCCTGTCCCCTGGCCAGACAAGCTGCATTGTCATTTTGCAGAATCCTATTTACCTGAGGGACATGGCTTCCAGTGAGGTGTTTAGTCTGAAGGTCTGGAGAATGTGCCAAGTCCAGCCATTTGACCATCCTGCTGTAATGTCCAAAATCTACAATGAGAAAAAGAAAATTAGTCTTCTCTCCTGTTTTTTTTCTTATTTTTCTCGTTGTAAATTCAGAATGGTATTCAGTCCAAGTATATGGAGCTGTGTGAAGGTGAAGAGGTGAGAGAAATGAATATGCCAAACCCAAACCAAATCAGTGGCACACAGGCTGAAAGTGCAGAATCAGAGGACAGTCCACCCCACTGTGTCTTTCATCCAATGCCAACTCATTGATACAATTTTTAAAAAGCCTCAGCAAAAGCAATCTACACTTTCTCCAGTAGTTTGACACATCTGAACACTGAGACATTGTGCTGAAGTGAAAATCAAAACCCTCCTTCTAGATGGAAAGGAAAAAATCATGCATTTAGTTTCAGTAAGTACATTCAGTGTCAGCACTAGTGCTGCCAATTCTGGCCATTAGGTCTTATAATATTTCCTGTTTTTCTGAAAACAAGAATTATGTGTAGCTCATGACAAATGAATACACTGAATTTCTAGCCTTAATGGTTGCAAGGGCTTGAAGACCTGAAATGGGTGTGCCTCAAAACCTTAGAAAACCCAAAGGCAAATTGAAAATATGCATTTTATTGTTTTTGATCAACCTTGTGATTTTAAGTCATGCATGACTTTTCTTGGAGGCCTGACTCACAGTTTTTAAATGTTCATGTGGGGTTGCAGTGCCCCACAAAGAATGAAATGCAGCTACAAGAGCTGTAGCCCGGTGACAAGTATGGGGCAACCAAGCAAATGTGTAACATTTGTATTTCTTAGCAATTTTTGTTTCATGTTGGCAAACATGAGGAGCCTGACACTCTGGTGCTTTACGGGAAGAGAGAAAGCTGAGGAAGAGCAAGGCAAGGAGGAGAAGGATTCCTGCCTAACTCAAAAAATAGGTGAAAGTTCATCTTGAGAAAAAAAATAAACTGAATCTAACTGCTACTGCTGTTTTAATGAAGGGTTGGGAAGGCAGAGAGGGAAGGCATGTGTTTATATCGCAGAGCTGGTTATAAGGATTCCTCTTCTCGCCCTGGTTCTGCCACTGACTCATCCAGCAGGGCTAGGCCTATGTCAGTTCTCACTTCAGAGCAGATTAGACTTAACCATAGACCCAGCTGCTGTCACATTACTTGTGTTGAGTAACACTTTCTTCCCTGCTGACAAAGCTGTGATGGGAGAAACTCTGCAGTTCGCAGGAGGGGAATGACGGAGCCCCACTGCAGTTACAGGAAAGAAGCAGCTGCAGCACAGAGGGCTCTAAGGCTTGATGAGCTCCATGCCTAAAGCATCTCTTAATTAGTTGAGCCATATGTAGACACCAGGATCTGCTGTCTGCAGGCTTTTCTTTAGGAACAAACAATCAGGAGCTGGGAAGATCTGCGAGCTGAGGTTTGCTCAGCTGGCAAGCCCACCCACTCAACCCAGTAGCTGGCGAGCTGATGAAGAATCACCTTGCCCCTCTTCCATGCTTAACTGAGTCAGCAACAGAAAGGCTGAAGATCACAATATATTCATGGAGGTGCTTCTAAAAACCATGGTACTTAAGCCTAAGATGCTCTGCTGCAGGACTGAGCTGAGTTTGGAGCTCAGTACCAGTATCTTTTGTATAATTTCTGCCAGCCTTGAGTGTACACAGCATACCAACACCCAAACTTGTTACCAATCACTGACAGCACAAGGGCACAACTCAGGAAACCCTTCCACGGAGGTTTTCTTCATGTCAAACAAATGCTTGGTTGAAAAATAAAGTTTTAAGCAGCCAGATCCCCAGGCATCATTTTGCATGGATCCCCAGGCATAATTTCTTCAGAAATTATTTGGTTAATAGTGATGAGTATTATCAACATTTATATAAACGTATATAATTAAGAGGTGCCAATGAATATGATATATCTGCCAGTGCTGGCCCCCTGCCATGCCTCATTCCCCCTTTGTAGAGTGGCTGCAGATTTGTTAATAAGCACTAGATTAGAAACTAAATCTCATAGAAACTACATTGGTTGTAATTGTATTATTGTGGCTATATTGCTTAAATATCAAAGTGAAGTTTTCTATCGATTGCTCCTCAGATTTCAAATAAACCACGTGTGTTGTGAATTTAGGCCAATGCCTCATTTGTTCTCTTATGGAGGCCTGTACATTTTTACTTTTGATTTGAAGTGTTTCACATCTCCCTTTGCTCTTTTCTCATAGAAAACATCGCCTTGCTACAGTTCCCAACTCTTACCTTATCTGCTTCACCTTTATCATTACTAGTCAGGTACACAAAAATCAGACTGAACAGCTAAAAACTGTGCAGTATTAAATGCACACTTCAGGACTTACAGCTCCTGTAAACCCCTCACCTTTACACTCACTGGCTCAAGAACTTCATGTTCCCCTTTTATTACACACCCATAACTTGCAGCAATATAAAAGCACATCATTGTTTTTCCTGATCATTTTGCCACCCTGCTATTTTATGAGCCAGTCGGTTGGTCTGCAAGTACATGCACCAGGTACTGTATCTTGATGAAGGAATTGGATTATTGCCAAATAAAACAGCCAGACTATTATTATGGCTAATACGCTAGAAGTGTTTGCAATGGGTTTTTAAATAATCCTCTACGTTTATATTGCACTATTCATCCTGAAGAGATCCAAGGTGCTGTGGAAGGCTGATAATGGGTCTTTTTGCTCATTGCTGGAACGTGACTGCTGCTAAACTGGAGAAATAGTGACCATCCTGCACAAACAGCATTAGCGAGCGCAGCAGGTAATGAAGCAAACAATAATATTGCCATTTGGAATTGCAAGGTAATTGCTTGATTTGGAATTTGATGAGGACATAAGAGCTGATATGCTGCTGCTTGTAAAAATATGCTCCGAAGTATTTTGTGGTCGTTTCATCACTTGTGAGTGATGATGGCACTTCCACAAGCATTAGGTTCCCCGTGACCATGCTCAGCACAATATTTCCAACTGAGCTCAGGGACAAGGCTGTGACTTGGAAGGTTCATTTTTAGCAGCTCGTGAGTTCCTGTAAAATATTTCCTAAGCAGTCCAGTGACTTGTGAAGCCCAGCTCTCTTTGGCTCAGGACCTGAGCACACACAGTGAGTAGTCACTACAGCCCAAACATGTGATATGTGTGGGAAGGTGGATGACAGGCAGCCTTCAGCCAGGGATGTGTAGGTGCTTTGCTGATGTCTGACTTGTAATGCAGATAATACCACTTTATTTAACACACACCAAATCTTTCCTAAGTGTAGTAGGAGGATATGTAGCATTCTACTGGACTTTGAGAGATGAGGCATCCTTAGTGTGTTCCCACAGTCTGCTCTAATTTCTGCTTTGGGGCTGGCTCTGCCACATTCACTTGAAGGGTAAAATCAGAGCTGAAAATAGGGAAGGTGAGAAATTCTTCTATTATGTCACTTTTAAAAGTTCACTGTGTTGCTATACGTATTTATGAGAGGACTTAGATATTACCTGAAATAGCAGATTGTTCCTAACAGACTGTCCATATCATGCTGCCTCTATAACCTATCATGATATGAATGGAACAGTACCACAAGAGAAGACAGTCTTCCCTCGGAAAATTATTACCAAAGGCAGATAGGAAATACCAAACCAGCATATACCAAAGCTGAAATCCCACATACAGGGAAGATATAGGACAAATTTACTGTAAAAGTAGTGCTTTATGTCCAAACTGGATATAATGCCAAATTCTCTGCAAATTAAAGAGCTTGCAGTTGAGTGCCATTTTTGAAGCCAGGAGCCTAAATCAGACAAGTGTTGCCCAACTGGGCTCTTGAGGCTGAGGGTAAGAAAGGTCCATCCCCCACAGTGGGATAAAAGCTGAATCCAAAGCCTATGCCATGAGTCCATTACAGTGTGCACTGATGCCCCAGAATATGTTTATCCTAAAGCCCATCTTCGCCCCTCACTGCCTCTGCTGGGAACTGAGATACCCACACTGCAGGGCTGTTTTCTCTCTGGCTCCCATGCATCAAGCACTGTAACTCAAACAGTTTCAGATGGTGCTTGTTTTTTGTGCTTAGCTGAAATCATTAGGTAAATTACGTACCAGGGTGCACAGGGATTTAGCAGTAGGATTCCCATTAATATGGTCAGACATATATGGCTAAATTCCTGGCACTAAAATTTCCCTGCACAGTATTGCCTTAATCATCATTTTAACTTCAACAGATTGTTCTGTCTATGCAGAGATGCTACAGACAAATTGAAAGTAAACTTTCCCAGATTTTAATCACTCAAATGTCAATATTCTCTTTCTTCAGACTCCTCAAGCAAGAAGAAACCCTGTGATGACAAAAGGACAATGTGTCAAATTAAAAGCACTGTAATTATTGAAACCAACTGCTATCATTTAGTTCTGTGGAGGCTGATAGCTCAACTGCTCTCTAGAAATAAATTTCTACAAATTCCTTAGGAGTCAACACTGATTCAATGACTTATCCATAGTAAAAAGGCTGTGCTAACTCAGCATTCTTCTACATCTAGTTATGTCAGAAGGTATCAAAATACCAAACATTAATAAAGGGGGAGATGGAGACTATGGATATCAGCATTGGTTCATGTGGTGTTAATGATGACAGAATGTTTTGTCACCATGCCCTAACACAAATAAGTACAGGGACATATAGAAATACAGTCATAAAGACACCACCAGTGAGGGTAGTTAGCTCTAATGGTGAAATTGTTATCTACCATTTTTGTTGTTTAACCATTGAACCCCTTGTAAAACTTATCAGTGGTACAGAACAAACTTTGGCTGAATATCAAACAGGTACCTCAGGGTAGAAAGAAGGTTTACAACATTACTGCACCAACACTCAGGTAGCTCCAGAGCCAGTGTAAGAGCCAAAGGGGAACGCTCTGGGGGAAGAACCACAGCAGTTGTTGTGAGGCATGCACGAATCAGAGCATTCTGGAGAGTTACATTTCTGCAAAACCATTAGAAGGAATAAAATTATAAAACTGGGAGGGTTCATCTAGCTAGCAGAGCCTGTCAGTTCATTTATGAGCTACACACAGACAGTAATAACTGAAATTCTCTGCTTTGTGTTATCAAAGAGGCAGACTGGATGCTGCAGTTCCAGCAGGTGTACATTTACCAGATGGAAGGAACCTATTCTGACCTTTCTCACATCCAGTTGCAATCTCCTTGTAGCAAATACAAAGCAAAAGCAAAGCATCACCAACTCATGACTACAACACCTACCTGGGGGAACAACTCCATAGGCCACCCTAGAGCATGGGCCCTTTATATGGCTGGCATCTAAGAAATAAATACTGTACTTCTGCTTGTAAACTGCTTACATTTGGTCTGGACTCAGTGAGAGCAGCTTCCTGCAGCTTGGAAGTGACATTTTTATCGAGTCACTTTTCACATCAGAACACAATTTTCAGTGTGTTGCTGGGATTATAAATGTTTTGTCTCAGCATTATCTTGCTAATTTCACAAGGAATTAGGCAGCATGTTTGCTAAAACTGATCCCTACTCAGGAGCATGAGCTTTCAGGCCAGACTTTGCTACCCAGCCCTGCTCCCTCAGAAGTGTTCAGAACCCTTTAGAATCGAGACAGAAGCTGTCCAGGCTGGATCCTGCAGCTGCATTCTAGCTCCCTCCGTGCAGGAGGATGCCCCATCAGCGCCTTGCACACGTGCATGTGAGGCTGCAGGACAGGGCTGTAAATCCACAGAAAGGAGGAAAGGGACAGGATAGCGTGGATGTTTTAGGACAAAAACAATGCCTCAAAGAAAAACAATAGCTAGAGGTCCCCAAGGCACCTAAAACGCCTCCTGGTTTCACACGAGGCCATGGCTAATGGAGACAGCATTGTTTGGCAAGGAATTGCTGCAATAAACCCCCAGACATTTTCTTTGTTGGTATCCAGCTGGACACCACGAACAGAAAACCTGACTACATCATGCAAGTGTGTTGTGTTTTTACCTTCCAGAGGAGATTAGTTTCCATTCGATTACAAGTTAATTAACAATAAATGTACTTTATTGTTATTGCAGTTGTTTCCAATTTGCCAAACATTACACACTAGCAAAACCATTTCTTTATTTTAAAATGAGATTTTTACACTTTTATGAAATCTCTAATTCTAAACTATTTTGGAGAGCTACACAACAAATTAATTTAGTACACTAAACACTAAAGAATCTGACCATGACTGAATAGAAATCCACTCACAAAGTGACTATCCAGAAAAAGTGATTAGCAAATAACAAAGGACAGAATACAAAAGAAATGCTGTTCTACAACAATTTCCAATTGCTACAAAATTAACTTCTATCTAAGTGGTTAAAAAGGAAGAATGTTTTCAGGAGCAAGTACGTTGGATCAAAGATCAATGCACAAGAAAACAAATTGCCTCAGAGTGTGGTAACATCGTTTAGTGGAATAATTTTACAGCTAGCAAGCCATATTGTGAAAGAAAAGTGATTTGAAAAGATGAACTTGATAAAACTGCCTTTCAGGTTGCCTCACTAGCACTCAGTCTTAGGTGACTGAACCAAAACACATGTCCAAAGAATTACAAGCTCTGCATCTTTGGCATCTCTAAGACAGATCTAGCTGCTACCTACAATGTCATGTGGGAGAAAAATGGGATTCAAAACATATACACACATACATATAAAAGCTAAACCCAGCTTCTCACTCATAACATGCTACATTAGGCTGGGTACTAAACCAGCACCTAGGCCTGGCAGAGATTAAGGCCCCAGCATGTCAACTGCTGCATAAATAAACAGCTCCACTGACTTCCAACAAAGGATGGAAAACAAATATTAGGGCTCTGACTCACACACAGATGGCAAATGACTGGAGTGATGCACCTTTGAGTCAGCTCTTACCTGCTTCAGCTCCACTGAGCTCGTGGCTGCAGAATTACCATCATCAATAGCCTGAGCACAGTCCAGCCCAGCTGAGGCACCACATCCAGAACCCCCTAGCCCCCGGTCACCTCCTTGGGAAGGCTGCTAAATACAGGCAACAGGCACAGACCTGAATGCAAGTCTCAAATTTCCTCTGCTTTACAAGTGGGGACCTGGGTCAGAGAGACACCCACGGTTTTCTCCAGGACATGTGGGCATAACCAGAAAGCCACATCGTGTTGCCAGAGTCAGCAAATCTTTTGGAGAAGATTCCCCATCCAATAGCTGGGGAAACCAAAACTCAGCAGGTTGAAGGGGTCTGCCACGCCACAGGAGCACCAAGTTTTACATTGGATATAATGATTCCCGATTTTGTGGTTTGCCACCTTTTGTAGCACATACGGCCCCTGCTGATACACCCAGCAAATGACTGAGTTGTGCTCAAGTGAGACAACTCTCAATCCCCTGCAGGCAGCCAGAAAAATTAACTCCCTCTGGAACTGCAGTGGCCATTTATTAGCTCAGGAATATAAAGGAGAGACAAGTAAAGTAAACTAATTACGTTTCATGGGGGCTTTCTGGATCTGGGTTCTGAGTTACGAAATAGATTGGGAATGGCTGTTTATGGTCAATCCTCCAAAAGGAGATTGAGGGCAAAGGAGAAACAAGGATGTTGCTATTATTTACATTGCTTGAGCTCTGGCCATTGGAAATACGTTTCTCATTGAGTGATTAACAGTTATCCAGCACAAAGAGCAAATAAAAACCTTGTCTAATTCAGCCAGTCCCATTCTCTCTGCCCTTACTGCATTAAATCTCATGCAACTGGCTGATTTATTTACTGTTGCTTCTTAATATCATTACTGTGCTGTGATGCCATGTTTCAAAATCAAGAATAATTAAGAAAACATAAGAGATTTTTAACTAAAGTTCTTGGCTTTTGAAAATCGATAACTTCAGGTTTCATTTAGCTCCCTGTGGACAGATTCACATCCCTGCACAGATGAAGTTACCAAAATCAATACAGCTTTGCAGAGGCACAGGGGGTCAGTCTGTGCAGAGCTCCTCTGACTTCATGAGCAAAGCACTCGCTGCTGGGTCCAAGCTTCCATCTGCATTTGGGTTTAAAAAGGTTTCTCAGCTCCAGAATACACTGTGAAAGCCCTTGATTAAGTCATTATGATGCATAATTCCCTGGCATGCCAAGAATCTAGTCCCAAATTGATACAAAGGCAAGTCTGCTGAGGATGAGTGGGTATTCTGGGGTTTTATTGTGAAAACTCAGAATTACATGCACTGAACTGCTGGTATGGAGCTTGCTTGCTTTTGCTACTGATGGCCATTAAAATGCCTCACAGATTAAATGCAACCACCCTCACCATTGCCTAATGAAATCAGGCTATCACAGTCCCACTCCTGCTGTTCTGTGAGGCCAGTGGGGTTTGTGTTGGCTCAGTGCTTCTCCCCATGCTCAGTGAGCTGGGGCAGGACACTCCTCCAGGCTTGGACGCGTGAATTCCCACCACAGAACAACCCCCACTCCCAGCTGGGGCATTTCGGTGTTGCTTTATTGCCCATGGCAGCTGGCAAAAGTTGGGGTTATTTGGAAGGGTCTAAAAGAATTCAGCTCTCTTAAAGACAGAGCATTTTAGGGCCTGAGCAGGGCCTGGGATCAGTATCACTGCTAAGATGCTTACAGGCTTAATTCCCTCGATGACCCCAGGCTCTGTACATAGCCAAGGCAATGAAGATGGACAAATGTAATTCAAAGCACAGAGCACTGTAAAGACCCATCAATAAAAAATGAGCTCAAAAGCAAATCTCTTTTTATTCTGCTTTGGTTGAAGAATGGCAGCAGGTCTGGATAACTAGTCACGGTGGCATCAGCTTCCTTCACACTCACTTAACAGGACATCATTCCACTTAAAAAGATCGAGGGGACAGTGTTACATGCTCAGACAGCACAGTGATGAATGTGGTATAAATACCTGGAGAGACAGATTAGTTTGCTATTTCTGCTCACAGCCTTCTCCTAGGAGCACAGAAATGCCATCTCAGCATGCTTTTTGGAGGATTAGAAAACGTAATAAACACAAGGATAAAAATATGCCATGGGAGTTACAGCTAATTTCTTGCTATAATTTGCAGCAATTTACACATAATCATTTGAAAATACTGCAGAGTGCCAACAGCCAAGGGTCTGCTGCAATGGTGCAAATCAGAAAAATAAGAAATGCAGTTAGGGCTCAAGAGCCCTCCAGAAGGGTCACTTGGGATATTAAGTTCGCAAGCTCTTCCTTGCAGTTGAGTAATGAAGGAGATTTTATTCTACCACATGGAGTCCAGTTTCTTAGGCTGTAGGTGGATGGAATTAACTTCATAACAATCGACTTTAGGCTTCAGAAAAGTCCTGCCAAACAGCAATGTAGTCTGTGGCTTTTTCTTGTACACAAAGGGGTTTTTTAAATTTTTATTAAAAAAGGAGGCTGCGAGCAGTAGGCACCAGCACCACAACATTTTCATGCAAATGTACATTTGAAAAGATAATAAAACTGTAGTAAAATTACTGAATTAGGGTTCAGAAATGTGTTTTAATATCAATATTTATTGTGAACATATGAAAATTACTGAAATCCCATTATACATACATTTCCTAATCATGATTTCCATCCAAAGATCTGGATTGATTATGAAAGAGGAAAATACCTATACACTGTACATTTGTATTTTTTCTATTTTATAACTTTAAACATTTCAAAACAATTTGAAAGGAGAATAAAAATGAATGTGCCCCCAGACCAGAAACCTGCATGTAAAACAAACTAAAGATGAGTTATGAACCTCCATGAAGAGGAATTTATAGTAGAAATACCAGTGTTGCTGCAACTCTCTTTTACAGGATCATCAACAGAGGGGACATGGAAAAAGAGGGGTAAAATGATTTGTTAAGAGAATACATTCTCTTCTAAAGGGAAGATATTTAATCTGTGGATCACAAACACTTTACCCAGGGCAAAGGTTACCAGCAGTACCAGAAGCAGATGCAGCCTTGATTTAAATGATGGAGAAGTGCAGGAGCAGGTTCAGAGCTGATTTAAAAGATGGAGAAGCACAGAAGCAAGCACGCTCCTGGGAGGGCTGATGTAGAGGACTGCAAGGCACTCAGGTAACTTGTAACTGGTAAAAGCATGACTAACTTTAAACTATTAATAGCTTTAATGAATAGCTGGTTTTGGTTTTTTTTCCCCAAAGACACTTGAGAGAGCTGGGCACCTGTATCTTATCCACGCTCAGTGGAAACTCTTCACCTAAATCTTGTTCATATTTTGGAGTTGTCATCAAGCGGGAGTCTCCGTATGCTAAGCAAGGCTCAGATATGTCACTGAAATGCTGTCTCACCACATTTTGAGTATCACCAGTGTCTAAAATAGGTTTAGGTGTTGAATGCCTGTCTCTCCTGGCAGATTATGTTGCTGAAAGACACAGATCTGAACTAAAGCTGCTGATCAGTCACAAATGACTGCTCATGTTCATCTTCCCCAGGAGAATGAACCAACACTCAAGACCACCCTTGACTTGTGACACTCTTGACCCGTGGGTGCCGGGGACATGCAAAGTTTTGGTTATCATTTTGAGGCACTAGCTCTTGACTTCTTATTTCATGAATACTCAAAAGCAGATTTTCTTTTTTTCCCCTTCTGGGAGCAAGTATTTTCAGCCATGAAGCTGACTCCAGTGTTTCTGCTGGCATCTGCAAGCACTTGCTAAGCTTCTACCAAGACTTATTCATGCCTCATTGTCTGGGAAGCTTAGGGACCTTTACATTTCTGTGGCTCACTGCTGACAACGATGACTGTGTGTTCAAATTCTCCTAATCCAAGATAAACATTTAGAAAGGTTTACGAGAATGTAGAGCATGTGTCTGCTCACATGCACGTGATGACACGTGACACATGCACAGTGGAGAAGTATGTTTGGCTGCTCCTTGACTTAGGGTGATGACAGAACTGGGGATTCAGAAGAAAACAGCCTCTGACTGAGATGAGTTACAGGGGAAGTGACAAGGCAGCAGCTGAATCCTGAGTAACACAGCCAAAGCTGGCCATTCCTACAGTTCCCTTGAGTCTCTGCAATGCTACAGAGGAGTCATAAGGGGAGTTGAATGACCACCTTCTCATGTTTGAGCAATGGAGAACCATGGTGAACTTCCATTTGATCCACCCCCTCAGCCTTTCCTGTGTGGTGTTTTGGGAGCAGGAGAGAGCTTATGCCAAATTGGGCAGCCCTCAGTCATTCATTGGGCACTGCAGCTCAACGGTGAGCTGGAGTAGTTACTTGCTTTAGTTTATGCTGGGGACCACTTTGGCTTTCCAATTAGCCCAGAATGCCTCAGTTGGCCCAGAGGATGCAAAACCAGCTGCATCCTCCCATCCTTTCTGGAGCTTGCCTTCAGTGCATGCCTCACACACAATGCAAGCTGGGTCAAAGTCTCTCTTTCAGTTGCCACAGAATTTGAGATCCAGGATCCTGATATTTTGTCTCCATCCTAGAAACATTAGGAGATGTGAGATGTTTCAAAGTTAACTGCTTGCTACCAGAATTAACGGAGATGACCTTTCCATGCTCTGGACAGGAGGCTTTGGTGCTTCCTGGCTGGCAGAATTCAAAAAATCAGAGAATCTGAATTGTCTGGGTTGGAAAGAACCTTAAAGATCACCAAGTCCCAACCCTCCAGATGATGGCAAGAGCACCTTATACTAGACCAGGCTGCTCAGAGTCCCATCCAGCCCAGCCTTGAACACTTCCAGGGATGGAGCAACCACAACTTCTCTGGACAACTTGTTCCAGTGCCTCACCACCCTCACAGTGAAGATTTTTTTCCCAAACATCTAATGTACACCTACCCTCTTTCCATTCAAAGCCATTCCCCCTTGTCCTGTCATCCGTGCCCCTGTCAATAGCGTCCCTCCATCTTCCCCGCAGGCACCCCTCAGGCTCTGCAAGGCTGGAATTAGGTCAGCCTGAAGCCTTCTCTTTCCCAGGCTGAACAACCCCGATTATTCCAGCCTTTCCTCATAGGAAAGATGATCCATCCATTTAATCAACTTAGTGGCCTCCTCTGGACCTGATCCAACAGGTCCACATCCTTCCTGGGCTGGAGACCCCAGAGATGCAGGCACAGCACTGCAGAGGGGTCCCGAGCCGAGAGGGAGAATCCCTGCCTCGCTCCGCTGCTTTGGCTGCAGCCCAGGGAAACGCAGTATCACCTATTAACTTGGCTCATCCCTGCAGCCCAGGGAAACGCAGTATCACCTATTAACTTGGCTCATTAGCCGGGCTGAGTCCCGGTCCCACGGGCTTTAGGTGCTGGCTGCACGGAGAGCCCCAGCTCACGGATGTGCGGCACAGCTCCCCCGGCGCTGCAGCGCGGCCGGCTGCAACTAGATGTCAGCACTCCACTGGGCAAGCGGCCCCAGGGCCAGCATCCCCGGCAAAGAGCAAAGAAAGGCCATCAGAGCTCCCCAGCTCTCCTACCGGGGCTGTGCAGGACAGCTGCAAAGCTACAAGTGAACCGAGGTCTTCTTTCGCAACGAAATCCAAAACCACGCCAAAAAAAAACCAAAAAAAACCAAAAAAAACCCAAAAACAAAAACAAAAACAAAAAAACAAACAAACAAACAAACAAAAAAAACACAAAAAAACAACAACAAAAAAAATCACCCCGGTGCAGACCTCAAAAAGNAAAACCAAACCAAACCAAAAAAAAATCACCCCGGTGCGGACCTCAAAAAGAGAAGAAAAGGAGGGGGGAAAAAAAATCTTCAATCATTTTCTTAAGGCCTTGAACTATTCTTCCAGACTAAAAAAAAAAAAACAACAAACCATATCACAGTTGCCACAATCACCTGGAACTGGAACAACTCTGGCAAGGCAGATGCAGCACAGATAGCTCAGCAAAGCTTTTGTTATTCGGCTTGGTTTTGTCTCGAATGTGACGAGATAACATCGTCTCTCACAAGTCAGTTTTATGAGGATCTGTCAACTCAGTCTCCATCTGTTCTGGAAAAATAAGCCTTTTCAGGTTAGAGTAGGATGTGGATTCAAATCCACAGGGCACAGATTTAAATCAAAGTATCTGAAGCCCCTTCCAATTGCCAAGTAGTGAGGGGAGGGTTTGCATTTGAGCTTCCCTGTCAAGCTGGTTTCTGCTTCAAGCCTTTTATTAACAATTAACACTCAAAGTATATCCACCAAAGAAGAAAACATGGAAGAAGCAGTGCAGTCTACGAGAATGCAGTCTATGCAGCACTGGGGAGGCAGAGCAGGTAGGAAACAAAGTAGAGTTTCATTAATTCAGATGCATTCACTTACAACTACAAAATGAGAATGAAGTCTGCTAGAAGCAAGCAAGACACTGCCTAATGTAGAAAACAAAGAGAATCAAAGCATTAGAGTGGCATGATGCAAGAGATCCCAAAGCTGATTTCTTACAGTGTTCAGAGTTTACCATTATCAGCTTGTGTGTATGGATAAATAAACTGTCACTGCTCCTGAACATCCAACACTTGGAACTGCCCCCTGCACTGCACGCTATTGAAAACTTCGAAGGAGAGAAATCTGGGGCATTTTCAACAGCTCCATCCTGAGCTCTGGTCACCAGTGTCACAGCTGGCTGTTAGACATCTCTGCTCAGAGCTGCCACCCCATTCTGGGAGCTGGGCCTTCAGCTTCACCTCAGAGCCCTTTAAGAAATCAAGAGACTGTAAGCAGCAGCATTTGCACTGAAATTGCCAAGGTATTACATTGATTTCTTTCAAAATAAGACATTCATAGTCTTATTTCATCACCCTCCTCAGAATCCTAAATGCTCCACTAATGAAGAAATAGCTGCATGTACTTGTGCTCTGCTACTGTCAATGATAAAGAAAACAAAACTGGTTTCCTTAGGTATTGTTCACTGTACTCATCTTCAACTATTACATTCTCAGAGAATGCCAAAAACTTTTCATTAATCAATTACTAAGAAATTCAGGAGTGATCTATAATTTCACGGACTGTGCTATATAGGAAGAGGATTCTTGTGATGTCTGCTCTAGTACCTCTCTCAGCCCTGTTTACAGCAAGCATCTGACAGCAGGGGAGATGCCTGGGTGAGCAATGACTTCCCTCGGCACCAGAAATTCCTGTGCAGTTGGAAATAGAGATTGTTTCATCCTTTTTTTTTTCCTTTTATTTTTCCCCCATTTGCATTCCTCATAAAATGATAGCATTTTGCTGAAATCACTGAACATAACAAAGGCAAAGTCAGCCTGACAGCTCTGCCAAAGCAACAGCTGCAGGTGCTGGATAGGAAACACCTCTGAACTTTCAAAATGAGCTTTGGTAAGAACATGAGTGTATGAAAGAGGGGAGATCCAGCTTCCCATACCCAGCTCATTCCCTGGCATCTCATCCTTCCCTGGGGATAACATCTAACACTGCAGTTTTCCAGCTCACACTGCCCTCTGAAGCACATTCTCTCCCAAAAGTGAACACAATGCAAAGCCAAGCCTTTGCTTCCAAGAGAAAGTGAGGGAAATAATCCTGAAGTGCTGGATGCTGTGCTGTGCTGGCTCCAGCTCGAGGTTTCAGGCCCTGCTGTGATGGAAGATGACTGTGTTGCTCTTGGCCAGACTCACCACACACAGAAATAACCCGAGCAGGAAACGGAAACTACCCTGGTCTAGTCAATGGGTTTCTGCAAAAACTGTGATGTCAGAGCAGCAGCACACGCATTTTGGAGGGCTGGCTAGGGTTAGCAGAGTGTGACACCAGAGCTGTTTCACAGTCCAGACAGGCTCTCCCCAGTGTAATCAGGTGCCAGTGCTATCCTGACATCTGAGACTGCAGCTCTGCTCCTCTTCCATAAGTCTGAGCATCAGGGAGTGCCCAGGACTGGAAACAGGCTCACAGCCACTCCTGGGACAAAGAAAAGCTGTCGGTGTGGGGTGTTGGGAGTGCCTTTGGCTTTCAAAGAAGTAAGAGCAGTGAAAGAAAGGTGGGTAAGATGTAGAGAGATAAAGAAAGATGGAGAAAGAGAGGTCCTTCTCCAGACATCAAACTGCTTGCTGCTCTTTGAAGCCTTTGCAATGGAGTGAAGTTCTCTACAGACACATCCTGGCCCTTTAGCAAAATCAGATTGCCTCAGGAGAAGATGTTTATAAGGAAAAAGCTGGCTAGATATGACTTCCTCTTCTCTCAAAAATAACAGCTTGACAGAAAATTTGAATCCAAGAGCAGTTGTAGGTATCATGATACTTCTTTTTTACCTGTACTAAAAGATTCAGCTGCTATCACACATCACTGGCCCCATGTTCTGACATGCTGCCTGCATTAGCACTGTCTTTCATACTTAAAACATCTTTTACAGCAGAGCTCCCCATGGGGGAAAGAAATCTTTGAAGCTTTCCATTCAAATCTTCAAAGAAGGACCTTGAAGAGCACTCAGAGAAAGTGTGGGAAAGTCTGGAACAGGGATAATGCTGTAAAGCTGACTTTCCCCTTTGTCCATCCATAATGGCACAACTGTTGTGCTCTCACTTTTTGCACTTCCATAAAACTCCTTGAGTGCTGAAGAAAGTTTATCCATTCTTCCATCCTGTTGGGAATGCCTACCAGTTTCTTCACAAAGTTGTGACCAGGAATAACCCATAAACCTTCAATACAGATTGCAGCCTTACACCTAGCAGCAAGGAGATTGGACTGGGGGTGCTGGGTGTCTGCAGCATGCATCTCTTAGGCATGTTTTTTCAAGCCAAATGCTTAACCTTTGCTAGCACACACCAGGTGATTTGCACACACACCATTCTTGGAATTTTGCAAGCCAAATGCCAAACCTCTGCTAGTGGTATGTAGCAAAAGTCCCTAAAAAATGCCAAACTATGCTGCTAAAGACCGTGGTAAAATCTGGCCCATTTTAGTTGCGGAATTGCACTATTTGGAGAAATAAATCACTCAAGACATAAAAGGAGGCACTTTTTCTTTCATTTCCTCTGTGACATATTCCCCAATGTGCACCATTAAGTCACCACCTTTTACAGGAAATTCTGTGGTAAAACCAGAAAGATTCCATCAAAACCAAACGAAACAAAACCGTGTGCATGTCCTGTGTCTGCTCACTGCCGACCCTGACTGCGAGCAGTGAACTGCTCTCTGCATTTTGTATGGAATGGAAACTGCTGAGTTCTACTACGTTTATTACTTAGCTCAGGACTACCTGCAGTACGTGCTCCAGGAATCACACCTGGGACCAGCCCAGACCAGGGTTGCTCATGTCTTGCGAACCATGGCGTCCTCTCTGCAAGAACAAACCGAGGAGGCTCTCAGGCCACTCCTGGACAGGATTGACATCACCTCCGTGGCTGTTGCCAAGAGAATTTTCAATGGAGTCATGGATGAGAAGTTTGCTGATGGAAATACTAACTGGGGACGAATTATGACCATATTTACGTTTGGAGGTCTTCTCACCAAGAAGCTTCAAGAGCATGGGGTTCAGCTGACTGCAGAGGAGAAGGAGGAGATCTCTTATTTCATCACAGAGTACATCATAAACAACAAAGCCGAATGGATTGATGCCAATGGTGGCTGGGTGAGTTTCTCATTTTCCACCAAAGTCTACATTAGGAGATTTCATTAATTATTGCTACAGACACTGCCAAACCCATTTTATCCAGGGTTTCATTTGGTGGTTTAATATTCGGTGTCTGGAACGTCTCATTGAGACTTACAGTGAAAGGTTTGCTTCTGCTTTAAACAGAACAGTGATAAAAGACAACTTTCTTTTTAAAAGGCACTTGCCAATTTTGAATAACAGGATCATACCATAATTCAGGTTGAGAATGACCTTATAAAATCATTTGGTCCAGCCTCCCGCTCAAAGCAGGTTACACCACACATACCCTGAAATTTCCATTATTAAATCTAAAATTAAGTGGCATCCTAAGGTCAGCACAGCAATTTTGCTTTCATAGAGGAGTTGGTCCAAAAATACTTAAGTTCAAGGTAAGGAAAGAATACACAGGTGTGATCCTCACAAATGAAGTCAGCACTTTTGCTGTGGACTTGAACAAAGCCATTATTTAATCCCCCAAATCAGGTTTACTTACAACAAATGTACAGCTAAGTACAACTGGCATTAAATCTTTTCTGTTTGGACTGAGATAATCCTAGAACTTCCATCTATGAATGGTCAAAGCTGAGAAGAATACTTGTTACTAAGTGGACTGTTTTGCCAAGCTGCTGAAATTCCCATTCTGACAGTGAAGGGAAACATTCTTTTGCTCTGCAAAATTTAATCACACCAATACTTCTTTTTTTTTCTTTTTTTTTTTTTTTTTAGCTGGAGGAATCTGAGAATTGATGACACCAGTGTCAGTTATTTCCTTGGTACTTTTTTCCTTTACTTATCTGTAAATGTTACTTTCTCTTTCCACCCCCTCTCATCCTACTTCTCTCATATTTCCTACTACATTTTTCCCCCTGAATCATTTTCCAGTGTCTTGCTTTTCCTTTTTTTTCTTTCTGCTTGTTTTAATCCTTCTCTGTCTGTAGCAGGAAAAAATGGTGATAGTGACTCTTGGCCCCTTGATGCATTGGACTTACTAAAAAGGCTTCTCTTTCCATCTCTTTCAAATAGAGTCAATTTTATTTCAGAGAAGTATCAACTCCTGGCAATGTTCTGTCATAATAGGTGCCTCATCATAGTAGAATAAGGAAACTTAAAGGAAGATATTTCTGGGTGTATTAATACATCAGAAACAGTACTTGTACCTTCCTGGAAGATGTGGGCTCAGATGATCGAGTTCATGCTTGTTTTCTATTTACACAGGGAGGGCAGAGCCTTGACTTGGAGAGAAAACAAACATTCAGCGAGGTGCAGCTATTTTAAGCTACTATTTTTAAAGCCCTATTCATCTTTTGGAGGTAGAGCTCTGAAAAGCTGTCCCTCACTGCACAGTGCTGCAGCACTGTTACTCTGACACAGAGAGTGGTGGGAGTTCCTTACATGCTGTTCCTAAGCTGTCCCTAACTGTGTGTGCTCTTTTCCACAGGAAAATGGCTTCCTAACAAAGTTTGAAAGAAGATCACTACTGTCCTTCTCCAAAATTACAGCCCTGCTCATAGCTGTTGTTTCCTTGTTCAGAGAGTACTACTGAAGTAAAAGGATCTGCCATTCATGTGTAATCTACATATTGCCACAAACTTCACTTCTCAGCCTTCCTCCAAGCAATATCAACAAGAGAATAATTTCCTTCCATAATTTGTTTTTAATTTATTTGTATTTATTTTGACTAAATACAATGTTTAACGTGCTATCCTAATTACCAAATCTGAAGATGAGATCCTTCCAAAGGGGAATCTGCACATCATCATGCAGCAATTCAAGTCCACCTCTCCAGGCAGGATTGCTTTGAGATCATTTTCCACATCCAGACAGCTCTTGGAATCTCTCTTGCATCTCCATGAAAGGACATTGTTTTAGTGAAATACAATCCAATGGGTTAATAAACAAGTTTTTATGTCATTTGTTTTGTAAATGAAATACTACTGTAATGCATTTTATTGCAACCTCTGTATGAGAAAAAGGGGGTGGATTTTTGTGAAGAAGAAAGAAATGGGAACTCCAGTATAGAAGTGGGTAGAAGTTACTGACACAGACTAAGCAATTTCTATGGGAAGAACTGTTTGTGGAAGCTAGCAACTTAAAAATGTGCACTCACTTACTGTTATAGCAATGGTATGTGTTTCTGTGCTGTATTTTTTAACTGCTTACATCTACAATGAATGTTCTTTCATATTTGTGTGATGTAGTCATCTGGCTGAATGTTTTTTAAACTAGATGTTTAAAAATAGGCAAGTAAAAATATTTTTAAATGAGAAATTTGTGTAAATACACTAATATTTTAAGAAAATACATTAAAATATGAATTTTAAAGCCTTAAGATTGGTCTCATTTTTTCCAGAAAAATTGGAGCATGGGAAAAGATCTAGCTGAGTAAGATAATCTTAGAAGAGTTATCAAAATGCTGCTGGAAAATCCAAGTAGTTTATGGATTTGACCTGAGGTCCATGGATGTCAAGACTTTCATTTTCTGTAGCACTTTTTAGGTACTATCTGGTAGCTTGCATAAGAAACAGATATCTTGTGGCAAAATAAATGAACTGGATCAGCTCTGATGACAGTAATTAGTGTTTTGGGATACATGATAAAATTCAGCAAATCCATGGAGCGATGTAAGAGACGTCCAGGCTTTTACAGTCCGGGGCAATTCATGTATTCACTCAAATTCCATTTGCTTTCAAAGGCTAAACAGTAGTTGTCCAAGAATGCATTCTAGAAAGGTTTCCTTCAGCTGTAGTGACTTTCCATTAGGGAACTAAGGCTGGGTCTAAACACCCTTCTTTTTTTAGGCGTGTTGGGAGGTGAACCAAACTGAGCCAGCCTGTGGCACACAACACCGCTGTTCTCTGAGACACATCCTCCAGAAAATCCAGCTTTGTGACACTGAGGGAACAAATCAGCCTCTTTGGTAATGGGCTCTCCATCTGTCATCTCAACAGAAGACTTTTTTTTTGCAGTAAGAACAATTGTTCACTGGAACAACCTGCCCAGGGATGTGGTAGGGTCCCTCTCCCTGGCAGTTTTCAGGATACAACTGAACAGGGCACTAGGTAGTTTCATCTAGGCTGCCTTTTCCAGGAAAGGTTGGACCACACGAGCTTTCAATGTCCCTTCCAGCCTGGGATGGTCTGTGATTCCATGGTCTAACTTGGTGGGTTTAACCATAGAACACAAACAGATGTTAATGTTTGTTAAAACATGTGTTTCTCCCTCTCCCTCCCCAGTGAAAACAAGAGATATTATTTAGCATGCAGGCAGAATTTGTTAGGTAAATTTTGTTGATGTTGAAGAAAAGATGGCAGGGTTTGAAGGGCAAGGGGCAGCTAAAGGAAAATGTCCACCTCCAGAACACCTATGGCAGCACCTGTCAGAAATGACATTTTAAAACATCTTATGGCATGTCTTTATAGGCAGTCTAAGTCTTCATGGTAAGAACAGTAATTCTTACTCAGTTCCTTTTTGAGCACTACTGCAAGTATTGTAGTGGCTAACACCAATCTATTAATACCCCATCCACTTCCTTTTACACTGATCTAGTAACCTATTTTATACTCAGAAGTACAATTTTTTAGTTAAACATAAAGGGTAACTGTGTCTTTTCAAAATATAGGTGATACAATAATTTTAGAAATTGCCTTTGTGGTAAGGGCAGGATTTAAACAAAAGAAGCCTGGATGCATCATTAACCGTCCAGTGGGCTCCAGGTTAACTTCACTGGGGAAAAACCCTCCTTTTTTTCAGTGCAGAGCAAGAAAAGCAGATGAGATGTACCACCCCAATTCTAAGCATAGTAAAACACCTGAAAACAGCAGGGCTATTAGCTAAGTTTTATAAAATAGTGTCCGTGTAACTGTCATGAAGTGATCCATCCATGACACTGAGTACTGCCCAGGTCCTGGGGCTCTGCTGTTTAAGGGATCCTTGGATCTGCCAGGGGAGAATAAAGTGCTGCTTCTAGAGCAAAAGGTGAGGTCAAAGAGCTGCACAGTGGGACAGCTGATTACTTCATCCACACACACAGCAGCTAAACTGAGATGTCATCAAAATCCACACCATCAAAAGAAGAGATTTTTGAAAACAGCTGTTCTCCTATAGAAATGTCTCTTTCTGCACTTAAAATCACAGAATCAATTAGGTTGGAAAAAACCTCTGACATCATTGAGTCCAACCTTTGACTGGTCACCGCCTTGTCAACTGCACCATGGCACTAAGTGCCACACCCAGTCATTTCTTGAACACTTCCAGGGATGGTGACCCCACCACCCGCCCGGCAGTTGGAGCTGTGCTGGACCCAGAGGCCTCCCTTGGTGGCCGGCACACCTTCCCTGTGGGCACAGCTCCTGGGCTGGACACCGTGACCACCCGAGCCACCGCCACGGGGCTGTCCTTCACACCCTGCCCCAGAGCACCGCCGGATGCCGCAGGGATATGAAACCCTATGAACCTGCTTGGCAGACGGGGCTAAAGCATCCCGCCGAAATGTACTTTCCCTTCCTGCAGCAAAAATTAGAGAAGAGGAAATTCTTTGCGGTCTGCGCCAGGGGGAAAAAAAAAAAATATAACGCTGGTGTTGGCAGGGGCCCTCCAGCACGGTGGGGCCGGTGCCGCTCGGGCTCGGAGCGACGACCGGGCGGTCCCGGGCCGCCCCCGTGGCCCTGCCCGGCTCCGCCGCGGGTCCGCCCGGCGCACTCGGCGCATGGAGCGGGCCGGGAACGGCGGCACGATGGCGGCGGCGCTGAGGGCGGCCAAGCGGCAGCTGCGGGCGG
>VWZV01009851.1:0-16929 GCA_013397155.1 Irena cyanogastra | reverse complement strand
GGGCCGGCTGCGGTGGGAGGAGCCGGCAGCGCCCCGCGAGCAGCGACGCGCCCGGAAGGGGCTGGCGCGAGCCCGCCCGCCCCGGGAGCGGCGTCGCGCCCGGGGCAGAGGAGGTGCGGCGCCGGGGTTGTCGTTTTGTGTGGTTCTAAAGAACAGGAAGCTGCCCCTGCCGCCATCGGGCGCCAGCGACCCCCGCCTAAAATAAAGAGAAGGGCAGTGGAGTTGGTGAAGCGTCTGGGAGCGCAAATCCTGTGAGGAGCAGCTGAGAGAGCTGGGGGTGTTTAGCCTGGGGAAAAGGAGGCTCAAGGGTGACCTTATCGCTCTGTGCAACTCGCTGAAAGAGGGTCGATCTCTTTCAGGCAACCAGTGGCAGGTCAAGAGGCCACAGCCTCAGGGTGTACCAGAGGAGGTTGAGATTGTACCTTAGGATGAATTCCATCACAGAAAGGATGATCAGACATTGGAATGGACTGTTCAGGGAGCTGGTGGAGTCACCATCCCCGAAGGTGTTTAAGGAAAGACTGGATGTAGCAATTGGTGCCATGCTTTAGTTGACGGAGTGGTGCTCAGTCATAAGTTGGACTTGAGAGGTCTTTTCCAACCTAATTCTGCGAAAGTGAAAGCGATGACTAGAGTGAGGTCTTAACTCAGCCTTGCATCCCTCTCCCCAGGCACCCGAGGCTTAAGAGCTCAGGCCCCTGGTAAATGCCAATTCCATATGAGAGAGGCATGGAAACAGAAAGTTCTTTGAAAACTCGATGAGAAGGCAGTGGACAGTGCTGTGGAGTTTAAAGCCTGGGTTGCAGCCTGCAATCATTAATCAAATTCACCAATTAAAGGACAAAAATATTAGACATGACATGTCGATGCCCACAATGCAGGCTTTTCAGGAAAAAAAAAATTATCACATCATATCACCCCATAAAGAAAAACTGAGGTGGAAATAAATGATAGTGTGTTTAGTAAAGGAAGTCATAAAACTATGGTTTATATTTTTGAGGGCAGGCTTTATGATCAATTCCTACACTCAAACAAGGAAAAGAATAAGCAAACATGAGCCTAAATTTTAAGTGATATTTGCCTAGACATTGAAAACCCACTGGGAGGATCCAGAATCTGTTTAAACCTAATGTTTTTCCATGGGACTGAATGGACAGACTTCAAGGATGCTCAAAAATTGTGTTTTGAAAACACTGTGAGCCTAGGAGTAAAATGCTTGAAGTTACCTGGCTGCTTCCTCACTTGCATACCTTGGAAATTAAAGGTTTATTCCTCTAGTCATATTGTAGAGCCAAACTAACCAAAGCTGTGAAGATGCCCTTGCCAGACCCTGAAGTTTTTTGGAGGAATGACTTCTCTATCACAAGACCCTATTGCTGTCACAGAGAAACAAGCTGTACTGGGTGTCTGGAGCTAAGTATCTAACTAGCATAGCGTGTAAAAGTCAAATACTTCTGTAATGTGTTCTGAATATGTTAGTACAGCTGCTTCTGTGGTGTGTTTTGCTTTACAGCCAAGAGAAAAGGAAAATTAAAAAGCAGCCAAACGTGTCACCAAGCCTTAGGCCTTCATGCTTTCTGCATGCTTTGGAGTCTGGCTGTAGCTTGCATTTCTTCTTGAACTCAAGAAGAGACATGCTTTCAGATTTCTGCTGAGTTGTCTTCTCCTTTCATGGAAATTATAATAATAGGAAGTAATAAATGTTCAGGTGTGCTGTCAGGCACAGAAGGAGATTCAACATCTTCTCTTATGTCCTGGTGGAGTCCTCTAACCATTAAAATATTGGATAAAAGAGTGGGATGGGATATTTCTTTTCTTGTTGTTGAGAGGAAGACTCCCTACTTCGAGCCCTCAGCTTGGCTCCTAAACCATGGTTGCCTCACAATGTCTAAATACCATGAAATTTTAGTTTTGCTTATTCTTAAATAAAACTTAACCATTATTGGCATTTGTCACTCGATTAATGAAAGTCCATTTGGGAAGAAGTAGTGCAAGAAAATCAGCTGTGCATTGATGCATTCTCTGACAGCTGCAGTCCTCAAACGCTTCCACTAGATGCCTCTATTGTTATTAAACTTCCGAAATGTAATTCCTGTTTAGTCTAACCATTCAAAGCATGTCGTCAAGACCTTTTCTGTTGATATTGCAGCTAAAGTACATGATTTGCAATCACTAAAAAAATCCCCAAGCCCATTTTAAAGCACATATCACATTAGCTTTATACAATATTAATATACAAAGCAACTTTATGTTGCTAGTTTCTATGATCTTCTAATTAATTCATAACCCTCTCCCAGCAACCAGTCAAAGAAGGGTCATACATGGACCCATATGCAAAAAGTAAACATCAGAATAAAATATATGTACTTCTGAGTGATGATTGTACAGTTTAGGAAATAAGGAGGCCCATGCAGTGGGTTATTGGCTCTGTGATGGTGCACACTGAAATTCAGTTTCTTTAATTGCAATAATTCAAGCTAAGAGTACAAGAAAGGATTTCTTACCCATGTTTTTTTTCACTTGGGTATTAGTACAGTTTTCTTGTGGAACATCCTGTATCCTGGCTAAGAAGCTAGTTGTTCTGTTCAAAAGAAGGCAAATTCTGCTGTATAAATTGTATTAAGACATACCTCCCTGTACCCATGCCCTTGAAGCTCCTTAAAATAAAAGTCTGGGGAGGAATTGCTACTCTTTGGCAAGTTTGCCAGGTACCTGTTTTGCTAAGTTATTAACTGAGAAGCAATGTGGCTCTGCAAGGAGCCAAGGGAAGTTTGGTAGTAAATTCCTTCTCTGCCTCCTAAGTAGATCCATAGGGTGGGAGATTTTCTCATGAAACCTGAGACCTTTGTGACAGGCATCTTGTCTCTATAGCTTCCTGTAAACTGTCAATCTTGATTTCTGGTGTTACACAATAACAGTGCCAAATAAAAACATTTCCATCTGCTCTAAAGGGAGGAGCCTTGGAACCTCCCTAATAGAGTCACTCTGGAAAATGATGCCATGAGTCACTAGGAACAATGGTTCATCCATGCTCAGTTTTTTCTCAGCTTTGCTTACAATCACTTTGCTTGATTTGCTTGAGGGCCTAAAGTTTGAAGGTAATTCACTTAGTAGCTGGCGTCCAGTAAAGAGTGCTGGAATAATTTTAAATAGGCCACAGGGGAGAGAGGAAGTTCATGGGATTAGGTGGAGTATGCATTTCTTAATTCCTGAACACATGGTTGTTGCTTGCAAATTAGGAAACAGCCTTTCTTTTCAGCATCCAGATGCAATGCTGCTCAGTGGGTGGCTACCAAGGACGTTCCCTTTGACCAGAGCAGCTCCACCCCATAGCTGAATAAAAGGGTTGTTAGCAGAGATGTCCATGAAGGCCTCTTTTTCCCATCTTAAAATAGAATGAAAGGAAGTAGATGATCCAGAATCAGGTCAGAAGCAGCTTCCTAAAAGGGGAAGAAAGATTCATCAATGTTCTGTAAAGAACTATGTATCTGATTGTGCTGAATCCCTGGAAATTTATTAAAACTTTAATTTTCAGGAAAAAAAAAACCAAACACAAAACAAAACAAACAACAAAAAGAAAACACAACTTAATATCTTTGTGTTCAGCAATTGTAGGGGAGATTTTTATTTTGGTCCCACACAGCATTTGTTCTCAGTTACCAAGTGTGGAATGTCCACTACTCCTGCTACAGAGCACTACTAAGTTCTGCTCCCCATCTGACTGCCAGGAACACAAGCCACTCAACAGCTTTTTTGTCGGAATTTCTGCATTTGGTATGTTCCCCTGCTAAATTAAAAAAAAAAATAAAAATTCGAGTCTACCATCTTTTTGAAACATTCCTCTTCTTTATAGTAGTCAACACAACTTTAGTATGAAAGTAAGTGTTAAATTAACCACAACCTAATAATTTTCAGTATATTCTGGTGGGGCTGGCTGAGCTGAGACAGCTCAAGTACAGTAAATTCACAAGTGATTTTGCTAGTACATGCTGTGTCCGCAGTGTGGGGCTGTTTGCTAGTACATGTCTGTTGTGGAAGCCCAGGTTTTTTTGCTTTCAGGGCAGTGGAAGAAAACCACTGCTGCAGACTCTGGTTTGATTTGAAATCCCCTTGAAATTTGTGTGCAATGGATTCATTTGTGTTCATCATTTAAGTCATTCAGCTACAGTTTTCTACATTTCTTTATGGAGTCGTTTTCTGTTTATGATCTGGATGTAGGTAATACTCAAATATCTTCCTGAAGACTGTAGTCTATCCTACACAAACAAGGTTAGATTGTAGTAAAGGAACAGAGCTTCATTTATGTTGGACTGCTGTGCATTAAGCATCCCTGTTCTTCAGTCTGAGCTGGTAAGAGCCACAGAGAGGATTAAACAACACGAGGGTTTCTAAAGAGCAAAACACAAATGTTGAATATAACTATAGCAGCTATATCTGTGAAAAACTTTCATATACTCAGTTATGTTGTTCTCTTTATGCTCCTTCTGTCATTTTTCAGCCCATCAAGGTTGATTATGCTCAAGCGTTTTAACACTTGTTTTGTGGTTCCTTGTTTCAATTGCAGCAGTTGAAGAGTTAGAGAGAGATACTTTATGATCTGTATGTAAGGTTGATACTGGAACACTAAAAAGCTTTTTGGCTTCTGTGAGCTAAAAGAACAGCTGTCATTTGGTCTAACCTACCAGCAAAATAACTCTATGTAACACCTTCTTCCTCAGTTTGACTCTTACCCTATGTTTGTAATAGATCTGGATGTCTTTCTAAGAGGCTGGTGGGCAGCCACTGGAATGCAAGCCACTGCATCAGCAGGTGACCGGTCTAGCATTCGTTTACCTCTCCATGTGAAAGTCATGCCATCTCTGCCATACATTCTTGTCCACATTCATTTTACGGCCATCAGCTTCCCTTCTAATGAAGAAATGTTGAAGTGGGTATTCAGTTGGGTATTTGTGGGCTGATCTATTTGCTGCTAAGTAAAAACCAAAGTCTCATACTGTACAACAGCACAAGGGGGCACGAGTTTTCAAAATATTTTCTTATTGTTTGATTTTCATTGCTGGCTTTGCCTGAAGGAAGGGATACCTACTAATTCCTAGAAGTCCTTCCAGCTTGATCCTCTGTACACTCATCGAGTTGTGGGTACTTAAACCCAGATACCCAGAAAGCTCACTTGTGAGCAAGGTGCCCTGAACTTACCTTGCCTCATTTATTGCAAAAGTTCAAAACTGTGCTGCTTCCATTTTTACTCACTGATTTTTTGAAATTACACATATCTGTGTGAACACCTTGGTGAAGCTTTTGGAGGTTCAAAATATAAATTTAAACATCAATACCAATCTATTCTTCATCACTGTTAATCTTTTAAACAGTATCACCTGTAATGTCAGCACCTTGCCTGAGTGACTGTAAACCAACATAGCAAAACATATGTGAGTGTATATACATATGTATACACTTCATGCTTGTTTCTAGATGGGTAAGAAAAAGTCATTTTAGCAATATTTTATTTTCAATCATTTTAATAGCTAAGTTAATGCCTGAAATTTTTGTCTCTGGAGTGGAAGACTGCTCTTGCCTGCTCTGCTCAAAATTGTTGGAGGAGGAGAATCGTTTGTACTCCTCGTACATCTCTTCATGAAAGCTTTTTAATTATGTTGGCTGCCACCTGCATATTCTGCTTTCCCTTGAGTGAGTGGACATATATAACTTACTTAATTTCCTTTTTCCAAGGCGTGTTCAGTGACAGGTTCTTTGATTTACACCACTCTAGCAGAATAAACCTCTGAGGGGGAAAAAAAAAATATTAAGCCATGTTTATGGCTGTTTTACCATAAAGAGTTTGAGTTGTCATTTGAGCAGAGCAGTGGAGCTGGAGCACACCAGTGAGCTCACACAGCACTACCATCCTTGCTGTTGGTGCATAGGCTGCATGAGCAGGCAGGGAGGTGGATTGACAGCTGGCTGAACAGCCAAGCCCAGGAGGTGGTGATCAGTGGCATGAAGTCTAATTGAAGACCAATTCAAAAAACATTTGGATATTTCCCAGGCAACCAGCCATAGCTGGCCCTGAGCAGGGGGGCTGGACCAGATGATCTCCAGGGGTCCCTTCCAACCTCAACCACTCTGTGATTCTCTGAATATGGCTGTGTATTTTAAGAATGGCTTTAGCTTTTCAAACCACAGAGAAACGTGGTTTCAGAGCTTCCCTTGGTGGCTAATGGACTTCCTTACCATTCTTTGTGACAATGCATCTTCCTAACACACATTTTAAAATCTTAAATAATGAGGTTTAGCTAATGTTGAAACTAGTAAAACTTTCCATACAATTAAAAAGAGAATGTGGCTTTTTCTTTAGCAGCCAGTGCAGGTACAGCATCCCTAACTTCACCTTACCAGATTCTATTCCTTGCAGGATGCCGTTCTCTAGTTGCTTATCATATTGGCAGTCTTCAGGCATTTAGGCTGAAATTTTCCAGGTTGTTTCTTCCATGGTCTCTGTTTGGAAACTGAGAACACTGAAAACTGTTCTGGATATCTAAAATAGGGAGGCAAGATCTCATTTTAGAAAGGCTAACAATTCTTGGGTTTACTTGAAATATTTAAGCATGGCTTCAAATTTGGCAAGATAATCTCCTTTTAATAATGGGGGAATATAATCTAATGAACAGCCACTGAAATTTGACCAAGATATTAGTATCTGAAAACCTAAATCCCAGCTGTTCAAAACCAACCTAAACTTTTAATGCATAATCTGAGAAACATCACTTGGAAAGACTTGTAAAATTTACAAATGTCCTTAGCACATTATTATAGGACCAATAGATATTTCAATGCATTTTAAACATATTTGCATTTATGACGCAGCTATCCCTTTCTTCCTCCTGAAATAAAGTATAATTAAGAGTCTTCCAGGGAGGAAATGGGAAGCAGTGATTAGGCCTGTACATGCAGGTAGAGAGAACCTGGATCCCCAACTGCTGTGCAACACAGCTGCTTCTTCCAAACTGGCCTGGGTGGTCCATAAGAAGTAGAAAGACCCAGAGTCAAGAGAGGGGGAGAGCCAAACTTTTGCAGGTCACCTGGAACACTCTTGAAAATTTTCCCTTTCATTTCTCATCTTCACTGATGGTGATTTCTGATGGTGAGGTTCTTTTGTTGTGTGATATGATTTTCTTTGTCTCTCAAATCTCAGAGTTGCATGGCAGAAACCTCTGTTATTTTGGCATAGTTCATTAGCAGTATGTCAAACAACAAGAATGTCAAACAATCTACTTCTAACAATATATAAAGTGAAAGGCAAAACTGCATTATTTTCACATCTTGCCAGAACAATTTTTTCTTACCACAGAAGCAATTAAAGTTGCATCATCTTTCTTTTCATATTACAGTCACTGTGCTTGACTCAGGAAAGGTAATTTTCAGTTTTCTGTGTTACCATTACATACACACATGAAGGTTGTATTCATGGAAAAAAATTCTAATTTTGTGTAAAACTTCTAAAATCTCTTGAGAAGCTAGAAATGAATAATAAAGAACCCATTCACCGCTTCTTGAAATGGACTCATTACAATGAAGATTGCCAATATTTTTTTTCTTTCATGTTTCTGGAAAAAATAAATCCCTAGAAATGCTGCAAAGATTTAAAGAGTCTTCCATAGCGTATTTCAACTTTGCACAGCAGAACTAAGACTTCCGTTCAAAAATCTATTAAAACATTATCTTAGCTAATATTACTATTATATTAGGACAAAAAATATTAACTGTGGAAGGTTTTTCATTACACAGATGTCTCCAGCCATGGCTCAGACAGAGACCATTACTGTCATTTCACATTTATATCAATTAGTGTTCTATCCTTACCTTGCATACTGCTTTTCATCTTGTCATCAGATATTGAAATAGAAATGTGGAAGATTTCCTTGGGGATATGGTTTAGGGAGGCAGAGAAAGTAATTTAGAGAAGATGTTTGAAGGAATGAGTTGTGAAAGAAGAGTGGAAGCCAAATTTTGGAGGAAGTATAACGATTAATATTGAAAGCTCCTTGGTTTAAGTCAGTATTAAAAAAAAAACCAAAACTGAGGGCATTTCTCAAACTTTGGTGACAGCAATAAGAATACAAAGACAAAAATTAGTCAATAGAAGAAAAGATGACTGTTCTCACTTGCAGTCTATGACCCAGAAGAAAATGGATCTGAAATATAACAAGGATACAAAAAAAAATGTTATATTTTGATTAATATATCCTGATTTTAAACAAAATTAACCATGCATGTGCATAATGAAAATTACACTACATTTTTGTTATAAGCAAAATGTCACCACATAGTGGTAAGAAACACATAATTCTGTCATTCAATGAATTTCTGATACAGAATTTCTGAATTGTTCTATGATAAATTTACTTTTGGACATTGGAAATCATTGAACTGGCTTAAAAGGGACTCACTTTCAACAGGTGGGAACCTTGCTGTTTCTAAATTTGGCTTGAAAATATCCCCATCTGAAAATCTAAATATTTAGTCATGCAAATTGGTATGTTATTTTCAAAATCATGACCATAAAGTCCATTATCCTTTAGCAATGCCCCAAGTCAGAGTTAATAAATTCCCACTCTAGATTTTCACTCCCAGGTTGGCAGAGAAATGCTGTATAATTACAAGTTACAAGATGGTTGGTGGTAACTTCATGAGTCACACGAAAGGATTATGAGACATTTCTTTTATAAAATGCATTTAATGAGTAATGTTTCTACTTATTCCTTTCTCATTTAAATGGATACTTTAGCTTTATATCTCTGATTTCCTACATTTCCAGAAAAATGCTTCACATACTACTACAATATACATGCCAGTTTACGAATCGTGGGCTTTTCTGATTTTTGTTGAATTGTCAGTTTAATAATACAAGATGTGAAAAGACAGTCAACACCACATCAGATAAAATGCCAGTAGCAGGTCGCTGGGAGTGAAATAGCAGCAGTCTGATTGCACTCCAAACTTCTACATAGAACTATGTTCCTTAATGCCATTCAATAGTCTATTCTTGTTTAAGTGAAATTCGTACCTGATATGGAAAATATTTAAATTTAAAATGCTTTAATGTAGCAATATATAAATAAATAATACATAAAATATATCTTCACCTAATATTATCTGCATTTGTGGTTTTGGTTTTTTTTTCATTCTTAATTCATGAAATGTACTTTTGTTTTCAAACACCTGGGGATGACAGTAAACCTTCAATTTGATTAGTTAAGCACTTAATATATTACCATATTTCTAATCTCAGAAACATTATATTTTAAACAACAACAAAAAAGTTTGTTGCATTTCTCCAGTCTTGCACCTCAGTGTTTGTCCATTTGCCCTGTGCTAGCATATTTATCAGACCACCTCTTTTTCAGCCACTCATCCAACATAGGCTCCCCTCTCAGAAAGCAGTCAGCAACTATTCCAAACCTCTTGTTGGCGTATGGCACACACAAACATTCAAGTTACTGTTTCCTGTGGCCACCAGGTTGTATTCCAGAGAAAGAATCCAGTTTCCAGCCAATAAAATAATACTTTCTTTCCTATTCAGTATCACAGTGTTGAACTGAGAGCCCAAACAGGGATACTGTTTAGTATGATCTGGACTTAATGCCATGGTTATAGTAGGTTTGCTAACAGCACAGCACAGATGTTTTAATAATTTTCAGGTCTTCTTAAAGACCACAATATCTCCTTGTCACCTTACTGATGACAGGTCCTTCTTTATATTCAGGCTGTAGTGACCACAGTTAACAAAAATGTGTCTTCCTAAACCTTGTCACTGACTGGATATCTTATGCTTGGAAGCACAACCATACTTTATCCTATGTAAAATAAATGTGATATTTTGGTTTTATTTTCTTCCAATTCTTGTGGAGCTTCCTTTTATATGAGTTACATAATTTAGTGGCCTCAGAAGGCTTCTTCCTCTTTTTAAGTCAAGCCCAATGAAATGCATGCCAGTTATTAAGGGAAGACATACAATTCTTCATCCTGTGTGTGGTAAATGTGTGAAGATTATCACTAATGTGTTCAGGACAATGACTTTTCTTCATGATGGAAGCAGTATAAAGTCTAAGATATCGTTTGTTTTGTAGTAAAGATCTGAACTTGATGCCTACTTAAAACACATTGTTTTAATTTCATTAACAACATTTTGTGATGATGAATCATCTTACAGAAAACTCACAGCTATTTTTTTTTGTGCTAAAATCTCTTAAAATTGAAAAGAAACTTAAAATTGGGAATTGTTTAAACTATAGTACATTAAAACCTTTAAAGAATTAGTGATATGTGAAAAAAAGAAATACTAATATTTTTCTTTATTGAATATACAGCAAAAAAGAGTAATAGTTACCTAACAATATTGAAATGCTGCATACTTGCTGAATACTGACATTACTTAAACCAAATCTTGTGAATTTATAGTTGAAGTTTTTTATACCTTGACCAGTATATTCTTATTTAAGAGCTACTCTGTTCAAAGTAAAAAGGATTTATACACAAAAGAAAAAAGGATGATCAACTTAAACCAGTCAAAAGATAAACCCATTTTAATGGACCGGCTGTAACATGAAAATAGGCAGCATTTATGATCCATCTAAATGGATATGGAGAGAATGATTAGGTATTCATCTGAGAGCCATATGACATTGAGGTGGGTTTTCTTTTCAGTCTCTAGGAAAAAAATTAAATCTAATGGAAAGTAAAAGCTCTACACGCTTTGAGTGCACTTTTTTGGAAATCTGAAAAACAAAAGCGTTTAAGTCAAGAGGGTGATAAAAGAGGATATGGGGAGTTGAGTGCACTTTTCTTCTATCTCATTAATTATATTGAGACTAGCCAAAAACTGAATGACATTTTTAATTAAATTCTGTGATTTTCAGGGTCTTTGAGTATTTGGCTGTAGCATTAACTGTAACATTTTTAATGTACTTCATTCTAAATAATAAAATATTAATATCGTTCTTTCTTTCCTTCTTCTAAAAAGGTGAAAATGTCCTCATTGAGGCATTGCATAAGACTATAAACAAAATGATTGCTTGTTGAGTTTCCAAAAAAACTGTATACATTCTATTGAAATTGTTTTTTCTATCTACTTTTCAGGCATTTGCCCTATTATTCTTTCATAAAACTGACAAATCATAAAGCTGTTTTCAAAGTTTAAAAAGGGCTATTTTGCTACTGTTTACTTGGCATTTCTTATCATTCTCCCTTTAAAAAAATTAATTAAAAGTGCTTGAGAATTGGTACTTTAATATCCTGAGACCATGGAAATGTATTCTCTATAGGAGTACCTGAAGAAAAAGATACCTTCTTATTCTTTTTCTATATAGATGAATGTTGCCAGATTTGTAACACTGCTCCCTATCTAAGTCTTCATCAGGTGCCTGTAGTGATTTATGTAAACATACTGCAGGTAGCAAGAGATATTATAGAGTTATGTATTCAAATAGGGAAAAAAAACAAACCCCAGAGACTGATGAGAATACAGTAAGTGTAAAATTCAGGGAGCTTCCTTATTGTTAGGTAGTACTCAGCCTATAATCTTAAATGCCTTTTTAAGGCGTGTGTAATCCTAATGAGATGATCATACTTTCTTCTCTCTCTGATGCCCTTCAAATGCAAATCCACAGAGATGCCAGTTTACAGCTAATCAAGGGCACCTTTGATTTACAAACATTTCTTCAAAGTTCATCAGAAAGCAAGATCCTTTCCTGATCACAATCCATAGTAAATGAGAAAGCATTTTAAAATGAGTGATTCTCAACTCTGCTTGTCCTGGAGACTAGGACAAACCATAAAACTAGACAATTCTAATTCACTCAGCTTGTATTTCCTCCTTCTCTTTCTCTTGTAGTGAAAATCAGCTGTGATTCTTGATAAAATGTTAGGACAGTCTTAGAGAAACCTCCCTTTCTTAGTTCTGGCAGCCAATAAGCAGTGAAATGCCACCCTGTGAGAAGAAGTACAGAAACAAATCTCCTCTTTCAGTTCATTCACCACTGAAGAAAAATTATTGGCTTTGACTTCCAAATATTGCCAAAGTTTATATTTTTATATTAGCAATGATTAGTACTTTGAGCCATCAGTCTCAAATTGAAGGAGAAGCAAGCTGTTTAAGGTATTCCCTCTAAAAAACAGGGAAGAAACTCTGCGTTCTATTCCACTCTTTTAGAATATTAATAAATATGGAATATTCAAAGATAGGTTTCGCCAGAAAGTGTTCTTTAAAAGCAAAAACATAAAGCATGTTTCTTTAAAAAAAAAAAAAAAGTCATCTTGTAGGATTGAGCTCTCCAGGATCAGATTAAGGTACCTATTCACAGGGAAAACTTTCCCCAGTATGATCTGTCCAGAATGGATTGTGGTTTACTTTCTAAAGGTCCAAAAAACACCACTGTAAACCAGGCAAGGGATTGGTCACAGTATTTGATTTCTGTTAGAACACTTCTTCAAGCTCAATGCAAATAGAAAGCAAAAAGGCAGTAGTATTTCTATATGGATTTAGAGATAATCATATTTAAAACATTGTATGAAAATAACCTTGTGTTTTAGAAGTGCTGGCCCCCATTCCCTACCTCTGCTTCAAGTAAACCTTATCTTCAAACTTTGAATTACACGCAACTAAGGATAAAATATCTGAATCTTTTGCCTCTGAGTCACCTGAATATTACCATTACTGAAAGTGATGCTGAACACGTACCCCTGAGAGTACTCCCTTGTGTTTTAAAATGTTGGAGTAACAGACTCTTTAACTTGTCCAACAATTTGTTGAGTTTTCAGATCTCTTCTGGGGTTTTAAAATGAGTTAAAAGCATGGCTCTTTCTTACCATTCTTTGCTTTTAGATGTATTACTGTCTATGCTCCATAATGTTGATCCTAAGCAGGATGAACAATAACACAAAAAACTTTAATAAAATCATAATCAAGCTTTATGAGAACATATATTTAGCAATGGGGTAACCTCAAGAGAAACAGAGACACATATTCTGAAACACTGAGAAGGAAATGGTAACCTATAATGATCTTACACATCAAAGTTCTATTTGGATTTACTAACCAACCACCCAGAAGCAGGATTTCCTTTATTCTCAGTGGTCATAGTTCCACCAGCATTTATATTAACAGCCTCAAGAAAAGGCCCTGAAGCAAAAGCATTTTTGATTTAGACTGTTTCTCTTTGGAAGCAAAATCAATTTTATTGCTCCATATAGACACCAAGTCCAAGTTCTTATGGCCAAAATGATTAATTTAAAACCTCTTTTATGCAACATGAATTTCAGTAGAAAACTTTTGTGTTTGCTAAATTTTTGGGGCCAGCATAAAAGTCCACAGGAACAAAAACACCCTTCTTTTTTTCATATCTATAAGACAAAAAGTTGCTAATTTTAAACTGATAGTTTGGGGGTTTTGTTCTTTTCAGATGAGCACACAAACTTCTGCAGAAAAAAATTAGGAAACCAAAACATTATTAACTCTGGGAACAATTTAAAGAAGAAATAAATTCTTTCAAGTCATATCTGCTGGTCATGGGCATTATAAAAGACATATATATACAATAGCAGTGCTGCCAGGCCCCATCAGCAGGTTGCTGCTGACATGGAAGGGAGGGGTCCCAGCTACTGAGTCACTAAAACCACCACTGAAATGTTGTGTGTTTCTTGGCAGTCTTTTAGCCACATGATGAGGTCTGATATTGCTTAGTCTGTAAAAGCTCATTTGATTATTGGCTAGAAATAGTAAAGTCCCAGCTGGAGTATACCTTGCTTTTCATTCTGGACTGTCCAAGCCATACTACATGGGTAAAGATCAGGAAGAAACCTGTGAAGGAGGAGAGGTCATTAGAGAGCAGAATCACTATAGGAAGTGGAAGTGTTGTACAACATCTTTTTGTCCAGGAGAGGCTGGAAAATGTCCAGAGAAGGGCAACGAAGCTGGTGGAGGGTCTGGAGTACAAGTCCTGTGAGGAGTGACAGAGTGAGCTGGGGGTGTTCAGCCTGGCAAAAAGGAGGCTCAGGGGTGACCTCATCAATCTCTACAACTCCCTGAAAGGAGGGTGTATCCAAATGGGGGTCGGTCTCTTCTCCCAAGAAACAAGCAGTAGGGAATGGCCTCAAGCTGCAACAGGGGAGGTTTAGATTGGATACAGTGTCAGCAAGTGTTGGAACTGGCTGGAGTTGTGGAGTCGCCATCCCTGGAGGTATTTAAAATGTATACAGATGTTGTACTTAGGGACATGGTTTAGTGGTGGACTTGAGAGTTAGGTTAATGGTTGGACATGGTGATCCTAAAGGGCTTTTCCAACCTCAAGGATTCTACAAAAAAAAAATCCCAGAAGTGTTTTACCTGTACCCGAAGTTTGACAAATTCTGTTTTACAGTTTTTCCTGCACTAATTTACTGTTCCCTTGTTTGTCAGAGCCAAGTGCTGCTAAAACACCAGAATTAGTTTAGCTTCTGTGTTGTTGTTCTCAATGTTAGAAATGTATTTTTATGAAGTTAGATAATTATACTTCGGTTGCAAGAATTTGCAACTTCTGAAAACTTTCTTAGATTGTCTGTTCAACTTCAGAGTATTTCAGAAAATTTGCCTATAGCAAAGAAACAAATTAGGGCAGTGATACTTGGTTGCTCAAATATGTATTGTAACAGTTAAATATTGACTTCGGGTGAATTACTTCCAAAGCAGTATTGTGGTCCCAGGCAACTGGAGCCTAAGGTTTCTTTAACATTTATATGCTCGGCTTATGGAAATATTTTCAGCAAATTTTTGTTTAGTACTCTCCTCGGAAAGAAGGAACAGGAAACACCATCTGTTCTGATCAAACACAGGCAATTCATATCATACCTTCTCTCATATTTGAATAACCATTTAAACAAAACATACCCCTTTTGAAAGCATTAATCACACATCTACACACATCTAATTAGAGGGTAAATAACTTACTATAAATTAGAAAATGCAAAATCAAATGTCAAATCCACTACAGCTGAAATTAGTGATACATCTGTAAGATGAATCCTGTTACTTCAGGGATACCTGTACTCAAAGTATTTTGGCCCAGCCTCGATATCCAAAGACGCAAAGAGGCAAGTAAGATCAGGGGAAAAAACCTACCCACTCCAATGCTTCATCATTTGGGGTGTTTTTTAGTAAAATTATGTATTTAGGTCTAATGTACACTTAGAATAATTTCTTCACTGTTCAATATTCCTAAGTTCCACAAGGACCTTCGTGTAGTATTATATAACACTTAAAATTTTCAATAAAATATGAGAATAAAGCTGCCCATGCAGGGCAGACCCCAAAATATAGTACAGCTTTCATAGGTTTAGGTATTAAAACAGTATAAAATTCTAGTAATCAACAATAAAACTGTCACTGCTGCCAAACTACGATCCATCATAACCTTGGGCTGCCCTGGCACTGCCAAGCCCATCCTCCAAACTGACATCAGGAACCTCAGGTGGCGACTTTAATTTCACAGCAAAAAGGAACGGTGTTCCCGTCCTGGATCCTGTGGCCAGCAGCCGGCTCCCGCCTCCTAAAATTCCAAAACAAATCAAGATGCCTCCCAGACCCAACCTGCCACCAGCATAAACCTGGGCTGCCCTGGCACTACCAAGCACCTCCTGCAAACTGACATCAGGAACCTGGGGTGGCAAATTTTTATTTTCACAAGGCAAAGGGACAGTCTTCCAATCCAAGGACCTGTAGTCACCAGGTGTCTGCAGCCGGCTAAAATTCCAAACAAATCAAGATGCCTCCCAGACCCAACCTGCCACCAGCATAAACCTGGGCTGCCCTGGCACTGCCAAGCGCCTCCTGCAAACTGACATCAGGAACCTGGGGTGACGAGTTCGAATTCAACGGGAAAAGGAAGGGCGTTCTCATCCGGGAGCCTGTGGCCACCAGCCGGCTGCCGCCTCCTAAAATTCCAAACAAATCAAGATGCCTCCCAGACCCAACCGGTCACCAGCATACATTGGGGCTGCCCTGGCAGTGCCAAGCACTTATGGCAAACTGACATCAGGAACCTGGGTGGCGACTTTAATTTCACAGGGAAAAGGGACAGTCTTCCCATCAAAGGGCCTGTGGCCACCACCTGTCTGCTGCCTGCTACAATACTAAACAGATCAGAATGCCTCCCAGACCCAACTTGCCACCACCTTCAAGTCGGAGTGCCCTGGCAGCGCCTTGTGCTTACGGCAAATTGGCATCAGGAATCTGAGGTGACGACTTTAATTTCACAGGGAAAAGGGATGGCGTTCCCATCCAAGGGCCAGTGGCAACCACCCGGCTACTAAGTCATAATATTCCAAACAAGTCAAGATGCCTCCCAAACCCGACCTGCCACCAGCATAAACTTGGGCTGCCCTGCCAGTGCCAAGCGCCTCCTGCAAAATGACATCAGCAAACTGGGGTGGCAACTTTAATTTCCCAGCAAAAAGGAACGGCGTTCCCATCCTGGATCCAGAGACCACCTGCCGGCTGCTGCCTGCTAAAATTCAAAACAAATCAAGATGCCTCCCAGACCCAACCTGCCCCCACCTTCAACTCCGGGTGTCCTGCCACTACCAAGCCCCTCCTGCAAACTGATGCAAAAAACCTGGGATGGCGAGTGAAATTTCACAGCAAAAAGGAACAGCGTTCTCATCCAAGGGCCTGTGGCACCCAGCCGGCTGCCGCCTACTAGAATTCCAAACAAATCAAGATGTCTCCCGGACCCAACCTCCCACCAGCATAAACTTGGGCTGCCCTGGCACGGCCAAGCCCATCCTCCAAACTGCCATCAGAACCTGGGGTGGCCAGTTAAATTTCACAACAAAAAGTTATGGCGTTCCCATCCTGGATCCATTGGCCACCAGCCGGCTGCCACGTCCTAAAATTCCAAA
>VWZV01009849.1:25897-59866 GCA_013397155.1 Irena cyanogastra | reverse complement strand
GTGTGTGGCATCCCTGCCCACAGTGGGGGAGGCAGAGCTACATCCCTTCCGATCCAAATTATTCTATTATTTTGTCATAATTCAGAGAAGTAAGTTTTTCTTACCTTTTTACACCACAAAATAAAAAGAGAATTGTAAACAATGTGTTTATTGTTGGAAAAGACTGAGCAGAAAAGGTTGGTTTTGTGACAATATGACTTAGAGGTTGGTGGGTGATTGCTCTGTCTGAAATGCCAGTTTCCATCTCATTTTTTCATTCCCATGTCTGAAATGGAGTCTGCTGAGACAGGGAAATTTGTCCTTCCTGTGTTTTGTCTACCCGATTTTCAATAATTTCAGCCCTTCAGAGCACTAAGCCCTTTAAAAATCTGGGATGATGGGACAGTGATTTCATCTGCTACTTAGAAACTCATTAAATATAAATAATAACACATTCCAGTCTATCTGATTTTGGAGAAGAATCATAAGCACAAATAAGCCTACCAGGCCATAGATTGTCACATTTTTGGTATTTGTGATCCTAGCTTGAAAAGCTAAATTTAGCATTTTTCTTTTTTGACAGGTCATGATTTTCCTTTCAATTTTAAGTTTTCTGCAGCATACTCTGTTTCACTTCTGGTGCATGACTAATCCCTTCATTTGCAGTAACTATACTCAGGTTTTTAACATTATAAGCAAGAGCTGGAGCTCTTTTGCAAATCAGAAACATGCATTCCTGAACTGAACAGACATCAGTCCTTCACACACCAGCCAATTTGCAGTTTTAGATATTTCAGGAAAATATGGTTTCAAGTTTGGTGAAGAAAAACACAAAGATTAAATATGGAAACAAATATGTTCTGTCATATTATTTTTTTCCAAGTACACTAAAGGTTGACGATTCATTTTTCTGCTTTCTTTCATTTAAATGTTTTCATCATATAAATTCAATGCAACATAAAGGCCAAAAAATTCCCAAACAACAAACAAACATGCAAACAAACAAAAAACCCAAACAACAAATGAACAAACAAAAAAACCCCAACCAAGGCACAAGAACAGAGACACGGGAAGTTTTATAGCTAAACCTTGTTGAATTTCACTGAAATTAACTGCTTTATACCAACTCTGAGTCATATATGGTGCATGCAGCAAATATGTTGAACAGAAAGATGAGAAGTGAATGAAATGTAGCTAAGTATCTAATGAGCAGAGAGCTAATGAGTTTGTGAGTTAGCAATCTAATGAGCTGAAGTTCTCTGCTGCTAGCAGGTAATCTGTGGTTTCCAGATTGTGGCTTACCTTTAGCTGTTTTGGCTATGCTTTTCCTAAAATGTATTACTTCAAAAGTAGTTGCCATCATGTGAAAAGAAGTATAAGAATCCTTCCCATGAGGAAGGAGAGCCATGAGGACCATGAGGAACTACTTGGACACAGAACATTTTAACCAAAAAAGGAAATAAAATTTGTTTGACCTGGACTCATTTTCTTATCCTGTAATTCTCATGACATGGTAGCAGTACAATAAGTAGTGCTAGAAATTAAACAGCATCCTTATCCAAATCGCATTGAGCCCTAAAAAAAAATCAGTAGACCCACCTGTGAAGTAAATTATTTGCAATGCTGTCAGTTTCCTAATGGACTTTTACTTTTCTCATCCCCATAAAACCTTATGCTATGAAACAGAAGATGAGCACACAGTTGAGTGGGTTTTAAAGCACAACATCCATGAGGTTACTTTTATAAAGATGCCTTGCATGTTTGGAATTAGGTCTGACCTCACGAACAGAAAAAAAAAAACAAAGGACAAAAAAAATTGGAAAAATATGTTCCTCAATTTCTTAACCTATCTGCTCTCTTTTCTGATGGCAAGATATATTAAAGTGTTCTTCATCCTCATATTTATGAAATTATTCCTCAAAGTAAGATACAATTCTTCGTATCTTATTTTGTTTTATTTTATGGTTTTGTAGGTTTTTTGTTTGTTTGTTTTTTCTTTGAGAGAGGTTTTCAACATTAAAAAATGTTGCATAAGAATGTGTGAAAAATAATGTATGAACATATATTTATTCCTATGTTTATCCATTTGGACTGTTGTCCCTTCCCTTAATGTCTCTTGGGATATTTCCCATCAAGTGTGTGTGGTAAAGCTCTAGGAGACCTCAAAGGCTTTTGTGAAAAGCATGTGCAATAAAAGCTCCAACATATTACAGATAACCACTGTATGAGCTCAGTTTTTATCTCAAGGGTGATGAATGCCTTAACAGAGGGGAACAAAAAATATGGGCTTCTCATCTTACAAGAAATCAAAAAATTAGATGTGACATGCAGAGCTGCAAGAAAAAAAATACATTATTCATTTCCTCTGCTAATAGAGGAATTGATCTTGATAGTCCTGTAAAAGTTGGGCCTCTGGTCATAGCTTGTCCCCACTGTAATCAACAGAGAAAGTCTGCTTTCTCAAAAGGCACCTCAGACCTTCTGAAGATAAATCTCTAAACTGGGTGAGATGATTAGCTCTGAAGATATTCATCCCTGACATCTGCAGGAAGTTTAGCCCCTAGAAAGAGACAGAGTGGCGAGTTTAAAAGTAAGGTTCAGCTTTCAGACACCTGAGACTGGAAGAAATGTAAAGGGACAACCGAGGGTGCTGAGTGGCCTCCCTGACGTGGGTGGTGAAAGTATCTCTGCATGTCATTCAGCATTCCACAGAGGGAACTGAGTGTGAAGATGAACAGTGCTCTGGAAAACACAACTTACGAGGAAACAGTAAAAGGTTTGGTGATATTCCTGTTCGAGAAGTGAGGGATTTGTAGGCAGTGCTGCATGCAGGATAGTCAGCTTGCTTCTGTGTCTGGAGTAGAAACTGAGAGTTGTGGAGAAGTTGAGATAATAGGAAAAAACTTTGAAAATTGAAGATTTAAAGCATTAATGAGGCACTCTGAGGATGATACAAAGATAACTGAGGCCTGAGGATCCTGGAGATGTAAATAATTCCACATTATTTTAGGGAAATATGCTAGATATTTCTTGGGATCATTTGTTGCCTTGTTTTCTGTGATTCTGAGAGGAATATGTCAGTGCAAATACTTTAAGTATGAATAGTGGCAAACCACTGTTGAGTTTAAAGGCAGAATCAAATCATTGATTTCCTAGTTTCTTAAACATGATACAAGGGAATCTAAGTAGTTTTTAAACTGACATGGGTTTTTAGGTTTTTTTTTAAAACATAATTTTAAGAAATGGGACAACACAGGGCTTGTTAGAGGAAAAAAAAAAGAAAAGGAAAAAAAAAACAAAAACAAAACAACAACCTAACAAAACTGTGATAGCCAGGATATGAAAGATTCACTGAGATGTCCCTGTCCTTAATGAGAAATCACAAGGAAGATTACTGCTACTGCCTGCCTATACTGTCTGACTTATCAGTTGGTCTGGGAGTTTAGGCTCCTGCGATATTGAATGAAGATTATAAGCCAGATGGGCCACAAATTCTGTCAAGCCTTCTTGGCAGCTGCTCTCATTACAAAAGCCAGACAGCCTTTTCCAAAAATAAGAATGTGAAGCAAATTGGGCTTATAGACCCTTATAATGCAATTGCACGCAGAGATGGGGACCTGAGCGGGCAGGCAGAAATATTATTGATGGCTGCTGAAAACAGGGAATAAGATGTTATTAAGCCAAGTCAGAGATAGATATCGATAGCTAATATAAAGCCTTTATTGGTTTACAGGCTCCAGGAAAGAGGGTTCAGAGCTTCGACCCTTTGCTTTGCTTTTAATTTCACTAGAGATGCAGGGTTTATGAATAAAACATATCTTCACTCATGATTCTGATATTAGTCACTGCTTTCTGTGTCCCTCATTCTCTCAGAGCAAGCAACATGCACTAACTGCATAAACTTTGAAAGCTCTGTTTTACAGAGTTGGGGATGGATACAAACTGACAATGAGGGAGTAGTTTGGGAAGAAAGAACGAAAGAAGAGGAAAAATAACACAAAAAGAAAAAAGTGAATGACAGGCTAGAAACAAGACAAATTGGATTTAAAAAAAAAGAAAAAAGAGAAATGCAAGCAAAGCTTTGAAGGAAATAAGATAAGAATGGATGAAAGAAAATGGCTGGAAGAATCCACATTGCTTTCTTCCTCTGAGGAGGTGTTATAGTAGAGTTGTTCTGCATCTGCTTTACATCTGATACTCTCCATCTGAACTCATAGAAAATACAAGACTTTCAGAAAGAAGTATAGGGATTTCTAAGGCCACATTTTGCTCAAGTTGAGTCTACATCCTCTTGACTCAGGTGAATCCATAAGCATACACACAATTATGAAGAGTGATGTTTAAAGAGCTTTGGAACCTGTCACACACTTCTCTGACATTGTCCTGAAAAACCTACAAAATATCTCTAGAATGAAGATTATGTCAGAGTTCTAATGAGAGACTGGGAGAAAAAAATATGTGAAAGAGATAAAATAAAAATAATTTATAATAAGTGTTACAAATTGTTGACAACCCAGGCCAATAAGTATATCTCATCTGGGTCGTGCAGCAGAACACGCGGATCCTGCACTCCACTGCCCTGGTTTTGGCTAGGATAAAGTTATCTTTCTTCCTAGTAAATGGTACAATTTGGGATTTAGTCTGAGAATGATGTTGATAGCACACAGTCATTTTATTTGTTGCTCAGCAATGCTCACTCTAATCAAGGAATTTTCAGTGTCCCATGCTCTTCCAGGATGCAGGTGCACATGAAGCCAAAGGATTGGCATGGCCAGGAGAGCTGACCCAAACTGGACAAAGGGATATTCCATCCCACAGAACCTCATACCCACTTATAAACTGAGGACAGCTGGCCTGCAGGGCTCAGTTGCTGCTGGTGGATGGGCTGGGCATCAGCCAGTGGCTGGTGAGCAATATTTTCTAGGGCATCACTTGCTTGTCTTGGATTTCTCTTGGATTTTGTTTCTGTCTTCTGTACTCCTGTCTTTTTTGAGTCTCACTTTTCATTAAGATTCTATTATCAGTATTATTATTATTACATGTTATTTTATTATTCAATTACTAAACTGTTCTTATCTGAACCCACAAGTTTTATCTTTTTTCCAAATATCCTCCCCATGCCAGTGTCGGGGCAGGGAGGAGTGAGCGGGTCCATGGTACTTAGCTGCCAGCAAGGGGTAAGTCTTGACACCACCTTAGAGCAGCACAAAATTTGGCTGTAAATACTGCTAGTTATGCTGTATTTGTTCAGAGTTTGTTTTTTCTGTTGTTAGAAAATACCCAGGATAAGGACCTAGTTTTTGGTGATAAAGCTTTAGACCAAGGCTGGCTTTTATCTGTTTGACTCAAAAGATCAAAATGCTCCAAGGTCCCCCAACTTAGCTACAGACAGGGTTGTTTCAGTTCTTGTGTCTTATCCAGAACAGATCTACTTAGATGTATGAAAATGGAATTAAGATCCTTTTCCCACAGTTTAAGCTGTTCAGAACACACATGTGGTTTCCATAGAGCAGTATCAGCACAAGAGGATATTTGAGCTAGTGAATACTCCTCTAAAGTGATGAGTGAGGAAGGAAATGGCATTGACCTATTGTTCACAGGCAAGGAAAGAACCAACAGCTACAAACTTGTCGTGCTTTTGGCCAAGGACAGGGTTATATTTTGCCATAGCCAAGAAGAGGTGTGGCTTACAGGGTGTGGCCAGCCCCTAATGTTATTTGGTAGCAACTCACGTCATTGCTAGGGGTGGGGAAAAGGGATTCTCACTCACTTCCAAGTAGAAACGTGTTCATTCCAGTGGGAGAGAAAGTGGTGGGGAAGATCCAATCAGTATTTGTCTATTGTTTCAGATTTTTTGTGTAAATAGTTTCTTTTTTCTATACCTTTTGTTATTAATATTTTGACTATTACTATTTTTTTTCTTATCTCATTTCAGTTTCCAGTAAATTGTTTTTTATCTTAGCCTATGATCTTTACCCTTTTTGCCTCCTATTGAAGGGGGAACGAAGAGTAGCTGATGCTCTTTTCAGTGGGAGTACTAAATTGGGGAATACCTTTCCTAAAACATGACACCACCTCTGGAAAAAAAAAAAAATCCACAGGGAATGGATTGATGAGATGAGATTTGGATAGAATACTGATGGTGGGCATAAATGAATTAATCATAAGAGAAGCAGAAATTCTGAAACACAGATTTTATGGCCAAAAAATATCTGTATGAAACATTTATTTACTACTAAATGTCTGCATACTCTGCAGCACAACTATGCATTTCACCCCTGTGGAGCTAATGACATTTTTTTGGGTATGGACCAATATTTCAGAATACCCTCAGGCACAGAGAATAACTACATACTGATATTAATGATATTTCAGTGATCTAATCACAGAAGATATAACTTTGAACACATCTATAAATATAAGTTATGTAGTATTTTGCCCCTCTTTTTAGTGGATGGTTGCAAAGTAAGAAATCCACAATTCCCTTCAAACCTGAAGTACTGAATTTTTAAAAAATTCTGTTGACTTCGAACACTGTTAACATAACATAGTTATGTCCCAAGTTGTGCAGAAGTTAAGAAAGAGCTACTTTAGGCTTTAGGATGCTCATTTGCAAAGTGTCAGGATAAAAGCAACTGTGTCATTCAGCCTCTGCTTCTCAAATGAAAATAATAGCTGAAATGTATGCCAAATTGACTAAACTAATCAACCACCCTTTTGATGGGGTTATTATGCAATCACTACACTTTCTTCCAGAACATTTATGAAATCACAGACGATGCCATCCAGTTTTCATAAGTATTAGTTCAGAAAATAGACTATAATTCCATCACCTCTCTCCCTCCCTTTCTAGTGTGCTATAATTAATAATGAGCCTCAATGTTGTTTTGCTTTTCACAGTTTTAAAGTCAGAACCAAGGCTGCTTTTCCATTTTCCATTCACTTCATAAATTTTATGGAAAGACAATTCAGGTGTTAAAATAATCACTTGGGGTTTAGGCTCTACTTCTTCGTTCTTTAGTCATCCCATTTCTGTGAAATAGGGATGATAACACCTTCTCTTTCTCCTTATTTTGTAGGGGCTTTCTATTATGTGCAACCTTCAGAACAAGCTATAGCACTTTCTAGATAGGGAGAGGAAACAATTGGCTATTCAAACAGAAAAGCTTATCCTCTGAGTTGCATCTATTTTTGGCCTACTATGAAAAGTAGTGACAAAACTCTGGCACATGTTGCCCAGAGAAGCTGAGAACACTGCATCCTTAGAATTCTTTACAGTCAGGTTTGGTGGGACTTTCAGTAACCTGCTCAAGTGGAAAGTGTCCCTGCCAATGAAAAGGTTTGATCTACATAATGCTTACAAGTCCCCTCTAACCAAAACTGTTATATGATTTTATGATTCTACAACACTAAACGCACGATTCAAGTAACAGTAATAAGTTATTTGCAGGAGTGCCTAGTGAATGTTAGACAGCTTTAGCAGAAACAACAGAGAGAATCACAAAGTCAATTAGGTTGGGAAAGACCTCTGAGGTCAGTGAGTTCAACTCATGACTGGGCACCACTGTGTCAACCAGACCATAGCACCATGTCCAGGCTTTCCTTAAACAGCATCCAGGGACAGTGGCTCCAGCACCTCCCTGGGCAGCCCTTTTCGATGTCTAATTGCCCTTTCTGTAAGGAAATTCTTTCTAATGTCCAAACTATACCTCCCCTGGCAGAGCTTAAGACTTATGTCTTCTTACCCTGTAGCTGCTTGCCTGGCAGGAGAGACCAACCCCTACTTGGCTGCACCCTCCTGTCAGGCGTTGCAGAGTTATAAGGTCTCTGAGACCTCCATCCTCTCCAGGTTAAAAAAACTTAGCTGCCTCAGCTGCTCTTTGTAGGACTTGTGCTCCAGACCCTTCCTGAGCTCCATTGCCCTTCTCTGGACACGCTGGACCTGAAATGTCCTTCCTGAGTTGAGGGGCCAGAACTGGATGCAGCACTCAAGGTGTGGCCTCACCAGTGCCCAGTACAGGGGCCAAATGACTTCCCTGGTCCTGCTGGCCACAGTATTACTGGTACAGGTCGGGTGCCTTTGGACTTCTTGGCAACCTGGGCACATCTGGGCTCGTGTTCATCCACTGTTGACAAACACTTCCAGATTCTTTTCCTCTGAGGAGCTTTTCAGCCGTTCTGCTCCAGCCTGGAGTTAAAGGGGGATGTTGTGGTCAAAGCTCAGGACCCAACACTTGGTCTTATTGACCATCAAACAAGTAGCTTCAGCCCATGGATCCAGACTGTCCATGTTTCTCTGCAGAGCCTTCCTGGTCTCAACCAGTTCAATACTCCTGCCCAACTTGGTGCCACCCCCAAATTTACTGAGGGTGGATTCGATCTCCCCATCCAGATCATCAGTAAATATATTGAACCTTGAATAATGTTTTGACTATGACAATATGCAGAAAAAAATTTACTTCAGAAACAGGTTGGTCCTATCAGTCATCTGAATGAACCATACTGCTCCAGGATCTAGCTCCAACTAGAACATGAGGTGATCCAGAAAAGAGGCTTTCCAGCTTTGTGGCAAAGTCACCCTGTAGCACAACTGGAAAGACAAGACTTCATCCTAATAATAAATCATGACATCTGCCCTCTAGTATGAAAAAAACAATGAAAGCAGCTGACAAAACTCAGCCAATATCATGACCTGGGCTGTGGTTTGGGCATGAATTAAATTATTTTAAATGAAATGTATTAGGGAAAAAAGATAAAGAAGAAAATACTAAGAAATGGGTGCCTCCTAGTCCCAGTGAAACCCACCTGCTATATAGTTCCCAGCATGTGGCACTGTATGTCCTCTGTAAAGATAGCTCTTTTTTTCCAGCAGCAGTGACTAAATGTTTCACTACCACAGCTGCTTTTTGGCTCAGCTGCTGCTGCTGGTTGTACTTCAATTTCTCTTTTCATTTTAGATTTCAGTGGCCCCTTTCCCATTATACTGAGTAATATATGAGTCTGAATGATGTGTGTAATGGGAAACTGATGTTATGTGTGTACTTTATTGACACAACTGACAAGAAAAGCCTTAGCCTACAGCTCTAAGTAGTGTAATTTATTGTTCACTATCCCCTATTCACCCACATATAATAGCAAATGAGAGAAAAAGAAAGCAGAATTGTAATATTACTCTTTCCCCAAATACTTAGAAATAAACAAACAAACCGAAGTGATTAAACCTGAAATAAGTGTTTCCTGTCTCTTGCACTGCATGACTAGAGAGTAATGTCTAAAATTTTGCATCAAACAAAGTGAATGAAGCCCCACTTCTTTATATTACTTTATTATATCTTGAAATTATTTTTTCTTCAAGGATGAATGTCAGCTCAAGTTTTCTTTCTCTGTTCCACAAACACTGTATTTGTCCACAGAATATAGTTTTAAAACTGAATGAAATTCTATTAAATCAAACAAATCGAATGAAACTGAATGATGGTAGAGACACTGATAGCATTGTCTGATGATCATTAACATGGTTAAAACAAGTAAGCAAAGCTGTAATAATCAGCAGTATGATGTGGTGTGACTTTTGAGATATGGTGAATTGTTTGTTCATTATTGTCCATCTCCTTATAACCTACTGGGATAGAAATCTCACTTTAACAAGCAAAAGAGAGCAGCAGGATGGGGACTGGTTTCCTGTGGGATGAATTCTATGCCTCTATCCTGCAAGAGTTCACCATTCACTTCCCAGTTTCTTTGTGTCCAACAGCCATTGATGGCATGCAGCTATGCTACCTCTTGCATAGTGTGAAAAGTTTCTAGCAGGGTTAAATCAGATAATCAGTTTCAGTTTCCATGGCAGGTAAATATAAACTGCATCAATGCAGCAACTTCCTGCAAAAATAATCTACAAATCTCCGAGCTTCCAAATTAAAGATAATCTCCAAGGTGTGATGTGTGCGTATGCATATACATAAGAAAATCAGAATATTTTTTGCATTTTTCCCTTTCAAGCCATCTTTACTGTTTCATGTCTTTTTTAAGAATTTAGAAAACTGTTTGATTATGACTCTTCTGCTTTGTCTCCCTTCTCACCCATGGGCTTTTCCACCTTTATATATGATTATTAGATTCATTGGGTTTATAACCACAGAGGACCTTGTGGATAAGTAATCTGACCTGCATGAGTCACAGCACAGGCTTTCATGGTTCCTATGCCTAATCCTAAAACCTGTCATTGAACTAGAACACACATTAGTGAAAGGCACTTAGTTTTGATAAAGATTTCAAGATTTCAGCAGTGAAGAATCCATTCATTATAAGGGGTGAGTAGAGATGCTATGCAAAGATGTCTGGGGATTTGCATTTAAAATAGGAGTAAAATCTCTTTTTTACAGCTGAAAGATTGAATTTGCTCTCCTTCTTTGGCATAATAACATTCAAACTGAATTTTCTATGTTCTTTGATTAGTAAAAAGAGTCCATAACTTTTGCATAAAAAAGTGAAATTTTCCTTTGTGAAATTATTCTGCTTTCCTCAGGTTTCTTTGGGCTTCTTTTAAAATGCAGCTAGTTAGAAGACAAGAATATTTCACACATTTCTCCATTCCAAGATGCACTTTCCAGAGTTAAACTAGGAAAATATGGTACGATTCTTTCCTCTTCCAGTTCCTTCACACTCACACACTTTCTCACATTGCTGGAAAGCCATTAGAAAAGATAAGAAAATGTAGGTTATTGAAAATGTTACTTTATAAACACCTTGTCCTACAAATGCTTTAATAGTCAGTATTTCAGTGCATAAAACCACACAATGAAAATTTTAAAGAAAGAAGGTCTTGCCATTTTTTAATTTAAAAAAACTAAATCACTGTTATTTATAATATACATTGCTCAGGATTTCTATAGGCAACATTTCCAACAGAAGATAAGTTTGGGGAATTGAAATATTGGAGTTCTTTCCTTAATTTATAGAAATGATTATGAAATATCACCAGAGGACTATAGTTTTTAACATTCCCAGTGATGCTTGCTTTCTAATGAAAGAGATATAACGCCCAAAAGATTGGGCATTCCTTGACAACTCCTTGTGCATTCCTTGACCACTCCTTACTCACCTGTTTTCCAGGATCCCATGGCAGACGACAGGAAAAGGTCATTGGCATGACAGAGGGTATAAGCCCTTATGAGTCTCATGAATTCAAAATTCAGCCAATTAATGATTTCAAGATGAAAATGACCAACTTTTCTTTATCACAGAGAGCTTACATTGCCATAGAAGAACCATGGACATTTGCTCTGTCTTGGAAATGGAAAAAGGGATCTTAAACCCCTTGGGAGATATCACTCTCAAATCCATTCAAAGGGAAACAGAAATGTGACATCCTGGTCTCTAAGATACTAATGGCTCTATTTAAAAATCACGGTGAGGAAAACAGTAAGTGTTTGGAGTTTAGCAAAGCAATTGTACAAACTCTTGGGTGCCTTCCACTGCCACTTATCCAGCGTGCTCCATCTGCCATGGCATGGGCCATCTCCTCAGGAAGAATGATCCGAAAGAGACAGATCAGAAATATTTTTCTCTAAGAGTTCTGACCCAAAATGACAGAGGGATGTATGTGCCTTGATTGCACAGGATCCAGGCAGATTAAAATATGAGCTTGGGAAAAAAAAAAAAAAAACAAAACATGAAGGAAGAGGAACTACAACTGCTAGGACACTGTGGTGACTCCACAACTTTAGTTATTTTGGAAATCAAATGGCTGGTTAGCATGTATTTTCTGTGTGTTGTCAGGAGGCAGGTATAATTGAGCTGATTAGATAACTTTCATCTGACATTTCTTATTTTTTGAGTAAATTATTAATTTCTTTTTTTTTTTTTTTAGTGAAATTGGAGGTATTGAGACATACGTTTGGATAAAGAATCGTTCATGGGATATAAAGTGTTAAAGATACATAGAAAGATACTGAGCATAGGGTGGTTTTCATATAAATTGCTTTAGGGAACAAATGGTCATAATGGAGCTAAAGTAGATATGGGTGAAACAAGAAAACACCACAAGGACACTCTAGTGATCACAAATCAGTTCTGCTGGAAACTAAATAATGTAAAAAGAAGGTGGTTTTGCTTATAATTTTCATTTCATTCTTAACACTTGTGGTTTTCCAATTTCAGTTTCTCTCACTCTAAGTTTTCACACTGCCTACTTATAAGCATCCTTTTAAAGATATTGTTATTCTTACTATTAAAAGAGAAGCACTTCTTAGTATTGAATTATTTGATGCTATTTCATTTTATTTCTCTCAGGTGCCACAAAGAATAAAATTTATAGGTATGAAATGAGCTTGAAAACATTGGGCATGGTACAGAGAAGAATTTAACCTTGTGACAATGTAACATGACCCATTTCACTTACATGTAAATGCTTCCTAAAAACTTGCTGCACTGTGCTCACTTAGAAATTCAAAACTACTGAACATATTATTTTCAGATGTAATTTAATTAATATGTCCTTGTATATTGAAAAAGCATCTCTCTGCCTGAAAGCTCAATAGTCCATTGAAGTTCACCTACATAATATAACATTTTCTGGACAGAAAACTACAGGTTTGTTTTGGGGTTTTTTTTCCCTCTTGACAAGAAAATGCTTTCAACTTCATTATATAAAGACTTAAGCATTTTGAATACTTTTTGAATGATATTGAAACCAAAATAACAACCTAAATGCCCATTTATATGGAAAAAAAAAAGAATTTTAAAGTCACTCTGAGACAGAAATTCAAATTTTAAAAAGTCTAATAAGTACACAACTTTTTGAAATGTTACCACTATCTGTTTAGTTTTCTTTTGTTTCACTGTTTGTGTGGAAGAAAAAAGAAAGAAAAATCTTTTATTTGAATACTTCACAAAAACATTCTTTCAAGTTTTGCCCCCCGGAAGGTATCAGAGCATCTGCCACTGATGAATCTGCATGTCACCTGAGAAGCAGAGCAAGAAAGTTTTGTGGGTCTAAGCTGTATCTCCTAGAGAGTGCAGTGGTAGGCCATGAAATGGGACAATCCAGCATGTCCATGCCAAAAGGAAACCTGGCTGCCCATGGCTTGGATGGCTACACACTCTGGGTGAAATATGCCCAAATATTCCTTGTGACTGGAATGACATCCACCTGGAGCTGGTCACAGTGGTATTCCACAGGGCTCAGTGCTGGGCCAGCCCTGTTTATTATAATTATTGGTGATTTGTGTGAGTGCTGATCTGCTGGAGGGCAGGAAGGCTCTGCAGAAGGATCTGCACAGGCTGGATCCATGGGCTGAGGCCAGTTGTGTGAGGTTCAACCAGGCCAAGTGCTGGGTCCTGTCCCTGGGTCACAACAACCCCTGCAGCTCCAGGCTGGGACAGAGGGGCTGGAAAGCTGCTGAGTGGGAAAGGACCTGGAGGTGCTGGTCAACAGTGGCTGGACATGAGCTGGAGTGTGCCCAGGTGGCCAAGAAGGCCAATGGCACTGGGCTTGTGTCAGCAATGGTGTGGCCAGCAGGACCAGGGCAGTGCCCATCCCCCTGTGCTGGGCACTGATGAGACAACTGGGGTGAGGTCTGGGCCCTTCATGACAAGAAAACCTTTTAGGGGCTGGGGTGTGTCCAGAGAAGGGCAATGGAGCTTGTGAGGGGTGTGCAGGACCAGGGCTATCAGGAGTGCCTGAGGAAGCTGGGGGTGTTCACCCTTGGAGAAAAGGATCAGGCAGGACCTTGTGTCTCTCTATAGCTGCCTGAAAGGAAGGTGTAGCCAGGTGGAAGTTGCTCCTTTTTCCATCCCACAGGTGACAGAATGAGAAGAAATGACCCCAAGCTGCACAAGGAGTGGTTCAGATTGGATATTAGGAAAATTCATTTTACTGAATGGTGGTCAAGCATTGGAATAAGCTGCCCAGGGAAGTGCTGGAATCATCACCTCTGGAAATGTTCAGAAAACCTGTGGATGTGGCATTTGGGACGTGGTTTAGAGGAGAACATGACAGATCATAACTATCCTAACTAGATCTATGCTTCTATGGCTTTCCATAATTCTAGGTTTGAACCTGATCAAATTCATTCAATAGTTAATGTTTATATTTCCTATTCAAACTTATCTGTAGTGTTAAAGGTTTATTACATCATTACATTAAAAGGTTTAAAAGTATGATGTTTTACTAATCATGATTATATTCCTGCCTTTTTTTTTTCTTTTTTTGGTGAGGGGTTATTTCTTTTTTATCAGCACAAGCCTTTTGATCCATCATTATACCACTCAGGGAAATCTCCTTGCAAGCAGTCCATATCACTCACAGTGCAATAATAGCCATTACCTTAAAAAAAACCAAACAAACAAAAAAAAACCCCACCACAAAAACCCACCACCACAACAGCAGCAATCAAGCAAACAAACAAAAACCAAAACAAACCCCAAAAAATTCCCCAAAGAACCCCAACCAACAACAAAACCCACCCACTCCCCCCCAAATCTCAAAACAAATCAACAAACCAATCCCCCCTGAAAAGAACTTCCTAGTGTTAGTATCAGTGGGTGAGGAACTTGTGATTTTGTGGCTGTATCTTTGTGGTAAGCAGTGTAGCTATTTTCTTTACTTTCATCTAGGTGATGCACCTGTAGCACACCCACAAATTTCTTTGAACTCAGAGCTATATCTGCTGCTTCCATATCTATTTTGTGTCCTGGTAAGCCAAATGAGGACTTTATCCTACTGCTCATTCCATTGAAAGGCCTAACTGCCACAGGAAATTTTAAGTTGCACCCTTACCCAGGAGAAGTAGGTGAGAAAATGTGGCATGATCTTGCATGCATTGCTGTGTTTTCATCCAAGGGAAAGCAATATTTCAGAGGTGACCAAGACCTTTTCTGACATTAGAGGAGTGCAGTGAGACCTCCGTGACAAGTTTTTTTGACACCACTGGCTACATCTATACTTATAAGTGAAAAACACTTGGGATTCTTCCTGGGCACTGAAAGCTGCAGAATGAGCCTGACCAGTAATGGCTTAGCTTGCTTATCCTCTGAAACAAAGTAATTGCATGTGAACTACTCATTAGAAATCATCTCTGGCTTAAGGTAACTCCTTATCCATGTCTGAGAATTGATTCAGGGAGTTCTAGATGACTTAGGTCAAAAATATGTCACAGACAGGTCTAAGTATATAATACTCTAGCTGATAAGGTTCCTGTGTCCAGATATATTCCCTGGCACTAAACAAGCTCAATTTATTTGTACAGATATTGCTACAGGATCGTTGATAAAAATATGGATTTACTATTATAGTGAGGTACACAAATGTGTCATGCTGCCATGTGTCTTTCACCCTAGATGCTTCTGAAGATACTGAGCAAAAATAAAACATGGTTCCTAGAATAAAATTCCTTTTAAGGAAACAATTCCTGTGTATTCTGTAGATACATTAGAGAACATAATTCAATCCACTGAAATTGAGGGTATTGCCCCAGTGCAGTCACTTCTCAGGCAAAACGTGTAGCTGCTGAAGGAAATAAAGAAAAGGATCTGTAGCCCACATTCAGACCAAACTCGTTTTCCATGGCATGACTGGGTTCCTGTCTTGTATTAATGTCACCTCAGCTCCAGGTAGTGTCAGTGCCAGTTACATTCCCTTCAGTGAGCCACAAAAAGCACCTACAGCATTTTGTGCTCTCAACCTGGAGGCAATCTGCTAACACTCAGGTGCTCATTGAATGGAAAATGATGCAACAGTTGGCTAGCTGGAAACATTTTACTATGCAATAAACAATGTGCCTTGCTGTTGTCGCCTCTCTGACCCATCACAGAGAGGCAAACCACAAGATATCCCTTGTGTGGGACACTAGAGTCAGGTAAGGTAACTGAGAATAAAAAAATGCTAATGATGAACACAACCAAACAAATATGTCTTCCTTGGGTTTTAATGTGCTTGATATCCCAGAGACTTTGCTCAGAGAAAGAGCCTGACTGTTTATTTTGTATTGTCTTTTTTATTTTTATCAAATCGCCAGTGTATTGGAGGTGGTTTTTTTAACATTTTAAGAAGAGTTATTAATGGATTGAGAAGTATATAGTTTTGTTTTTCTCAGAAAACAAAACAAAAAAAAAACAAACCAGACTTTGCTTACTTTCTCTCTAGATTATTCTTTTTTCTTTTTCTTTTTATGTTCTTGTACAAGACCTCTCCTCCACAAAACTCCTCCTCATCCTATTTGTTTATCTTAAAACAAAACACCAGTTTCTAAGTCAATCAACCAAATGGTCAATCATTTTTACATGAAAATAAGATATTTTGCATCAGCTTGGGGATTTGTTTGTTTGTTTGTTTGTTTGTTTTGGGTTTTTTGTTGTTTTGTTTTTGGTTTTTTTGGTTTTTTGTTTGGTTGGTTTTATTTTGTTTTCCCCTTATTTTGTTTTGTTTTGTTTTGTTTTTAAATAGAATATATACTTTCAGTATCAAGAGGATTCCTATTACTCAGTGGGAGTCATGTAAGTCATTAATCTTACCATTTCTCTATTCAGTGTGAAAAAAATCTGAGCTTTGCCACTTTTTTATAAAGAAGTTACACCAACAAAGGTTTCTTCTGGTTAGCTCTACTTTTGCAGATATTAATTGTCTTAATTTAATAAGTCCAGCTGTCAAGTAGAGTTATGAGTCCTATTATAATGACAGTAAAAAAAAAAGTCACGACTATTTCAGAACGTGGCTTAAAAATGAGAGGGCACCAAAACCCACTGCCAGCACGTTGAGAGAAATGATCCTGCCCCTCTCCTCAGCCTTCTAAGGCACATCTGGAGTGCTGTGTCCAGTTCTGGGCTCCTCAGGACAAGAGAGACAGGGAGCTCCTGGAGCAGTTCCAGAGGGCTATAAAGGTGATTAAGAGCCTGGAGCATCTCTCTAATGAGGAAAGGCTGAATGGACTGGGCCTGTTCAGCCTTGAGAAAAGACAGCTGGGAGGGAACTGTATCAAAGTGTATAAATATCTGAAGGGAAGCCTCAAAGGATGGACCAGGCTCTGCTCAGGGGTGTCAAGCACAAGAGGCAACAGACTGAAACTGATGCCCAGGAAGTTCCACCTGGACACGAGGAAGAACTTCTATCTAATTCAATAACCGAACACTGGAACAGATTTTCCAGAGAGGGTGTGGAATCTCCGTCACCAGAGATATTTCAAAATCATCTGGACACAATCCTATGCCATGTGCTCTGGAATGACTCTCCTTGAATAGAGAGGCTGGACCAAGTGAGGCAATGTGGTCCCTTCTAACTTAGCCCATTCTGGAATTCTGGAAGCATTGGCCCAGAGATCTAAAACAATAAACAGTAATTTTTGCTTCTACAGTCCCTTAACTCCTTGTTTCCTCATCTTTGCCGCCTTCCCTTCTGAGACACAGCTATGAGTTGCCCTTTCTAAGAAGATGCCATGCAACAGCTCAGTCCTGTGTTCTGAGTTTAAGAAACTTCTGTTTCTTCTCTATTTTGCATGCAACAGAAATACAATTCAAGGGTTTCTCTGCCTGAAATATACTGGAGATAAATCTTGGAACAGGTGCCTGGCTGTATATTTGAACAGTGGCCTTACAACCTCACAGAGTTGAAATAAGTTTTGACCTTGGGATATAAACTTTGCACATGCAAAGTGACTTTGTGACTTCACTATGGAATTGTCTGTGCTATATCCAAAATGCAAGTGTGATATTTCTGCAACTGGGAGTTTGTGAGATAAGTGGCATTGGCAAAAAGCCATTTTCCATGAAGAAAACATGCTGATAAATTCCTATGTCTCTATTAAAGCTCTGAGAAACTTCTGGCCAATAAGACATTTCAAGGGAGACACAGCTGAAGTTTCAGACTTTAAGTCTCTCCGAGTCATAGAGAGTGACTCTGTGACAGCTGTACTCTTCTAGTCCAGATTTACCACATCTTATTTTAAGAGACACAAATATCTAAACAGAAAGACTGAAATATTGGTCCCTTTGAAATGAAATATTCTATTCTATTCTATTCTATTCTATTCTATTCTATTCTATTCTGTTCCGTTCCATTCCGTTCCATTCCATTCCATCCCTACTTTTCAAAAACCTGAGAGAGCTGGCTGTGTTTGGAGAGTTTTCAGATCCTGCATAAATCTCATTTTGCCTTGGTGGTGGGTACAGAGACCAGGGCCACAAAACTTCCAGCTTGAGTGCCTGAGCCATGTCTCACAATAAGTTAGTTGGAATTTATCTAGGGTTTCATACAAGGTTAATATACAAATGCGTATTTGTATATTAAGTTCTGTAGGGTGTGTTGATGTAATTGTTTCATTACTAGGCCAGTGCTGCTCCGTGTTATTCAAGCATCTGTGTAATGCAAAGTTCTGGACTGCTCTGTAGTTCACTGTGAGATGCATTCAAACCTTCCCCAACAGTCTGCTGAGCAAGACTGTTTAAACTCATGGGGCTAAATATCCTGAAAAACTAAGGATAAGCAACCCTTACTTTTAGAGTAATTAACAGTGATGGAGATCACATAAGACAGGTCCATATATTTCATCATAACAGAAACCAGTAGTCATATACATTGCTGTTAAATGAGCATGGGCCTTAAAATAATACTGAATTTGTCACAAAATATTGCTGCAGATCTCTGCCAGCAGGTAAATATTGACTACCACAGCAACTGTGGTAGTCATTTCAACTAAATTTTAACTAGTAGGCAAGTATTATATGACTAAACAATGATATGACTGCACAATATTCCCTCTGTGGCAGAGTTTCAGGACTAAAAAACTAGACGGTGTTAAATGTTAGAATGTTAAAATTTTTCATGTAGATAATTGATTCAAGATTAATCTCAGTTGAAATTCCCACATTTTCATTGAATAAGTGTTGGCACAAGGCTATGTACCTTAAATGGTAGGCAGATGACTAAAACAGATAGGAGAACTACGTAACTTGGTCTTCGTAGGTTTACTTGTTTCTGGAAACTGTGTAGCAACTAAAAAGAACTTTCTTATTAGAAAGAAAATAAAATGTGAACAACTGTAGTATAAACACTTTTCACCCTTATAACTGTAAAAATAATTTAAATTGCATGGATATTCATAGTGCATGAAAGTGCTAGCTGATTTAAAGTAGTGTTAAACAGTGACTCAACTGGCAGAAGTGTTTTAAAGGGGTAAAAAAAAGTGGAGGTACTGGCTGCTCAATAAAACCTGATCAATAAAGAAACTGTAAGTGATATTTTCTCTGTGTGTTCGTGGGCTACAGTTGCAAACACAGTCCTGTTTCTGTTTTTATTCATTGATAAGAAAATTAACCTAGCTACTTTCCCTTGTCATTTATACCTCATTAATGCTTTCTATCCAAACTGTATGAAGTTTATCATTGGAACAGGTTGGTTTCTGTACCCTAAAGGTACAGAAAATGATGACAGTAGTGATCTACAGCTCATTTCACTGCTTACAGAGATATGCTTGGCAAAATGAGACTGTGTAAACCAAGTTCTCAGTTCTCCACACACTATCCCCATTGTCTTCCTCCTCCAACTCTTCATCTCTTCGCTGCTGCTCAGAGAAACATTTGCCACGTTTCAGCTTTTTACCAAGGAGCTCAGTAGCAGATAAGATCCCTGCTGTATGTTCATCGCCAACAGATTCCTATGCAAAGGTTATTTTATTTTGATCCTTGCTTAGTTTGACCCCATTGCTGAAGGCAAAGATTGCCCCTTACTAAAAAGCATCTAAACCTCTTGTTGCAGCTGCTGTTTTGCAGACATGAAAACGCATTTTGGCCTATTCGGTTGCATTATTTTTCTTCTCTTTTTCTTTTATTTCTTTTTTTTTTTTTTTGGTTGGTTTTTTTTTTTTTTTTTTTTTTTTGGAACCTTTTTTTTTTTTTTTTTTTTTTTTGGTTGGTTTGTTTGTTTTTTTTTTCTCTTGAGAACCTTGATTCATCTGTTATTTGACAGCAGAATCTATCAGAATCTATGATACAACTACATGTGAGGGGTTTTTTTTGCAGTCCTTATTGACCATGGTGGAAATAACAGCTAAGAGACTGGTTCCCTATGAAGCAGCTACAAAATCTACAAAGGCCCAGAAGGGAAACAAATTGTTTCCTCAGGGCTGAAAATAATAATAATAAAAAAAATAGCCTATCATAAGTAGAAGCTGAAGGTAGCTTGGCATCTCTCAACATTTTCATTTTTGTTCAAAAGAACCCCAACTTTCACAACATTTCACCAACATTTCTTCTTCTAGTTTTATAATTGTGTGTTTGTGTGTGAGCGCATGTGTGTGTTTGTATATATATAGAGAGAAAGACACACACACACAAATATCTACCTATGTATCTATCTATAGATAGATAGATATAATCTTATGTTACATTTAAGAGATTTAGGAAAGGATCAATGATCTTAAAGAACAGAATAGCACAATGTTTTCCAGAAGTGATTACATCATAAAAAGATGGGCTTGAAAACATTGGATATTAGTCCTGAAGTTTTTTTCTCCTATTTTAGTGATTTGAAAATGTAGGACCAAATGATCTCCACAAGTGTTCCTATCTGTGTCTCTCTGATTTAATTACCACTATTTCTCCATATGAAATGGCTCATAATTTTGATGACTTAGGGAAATTTGTTCTTAAACACTGACACCATTCCCTGAACTGTACATAGCACAAACCAAGAAATACAGGGTCAGTCAAATTGGATTGGTAAAGTTTCCTGTTCAGTCCAGAATTCTGTAGACAAAAAAAATGTCTTGGTGGTTTCAGAGTGGAAAAATATGCAATAAACAGTTCTAAAAAGTTTAATAGGTAGATCCTGGCTTCGACTCAGAAGCAAGAGGGTTTACACTGGGAATGGTTGGACAATCAGATTTCTAGCAAGGACAGCAGAGAAAAAATGTGTAAATTGGAGATAAAATGTACTTCTTGGTAATGAATGCATTTTAGCAGTCCCCCATGAGGTATGGAAATGCATTTATCTCCATTTTACAGATAGAAGCTAAGGAACAAAGAGAAGAAGTGACTTAGTCAAGGTCACACAAGATCCTTACAGCAATGGTGAATTCAGCTTTTGGTGCCAGATTCCCCTCAAGTAAGGCTACCATCTGACTGAATTTCCCAGACATATTTCCAAGGAGCAGAAAAGAAACAAACAAGCAAACAAATACACAAACAAAAAAAAATGAAGACTTTGTTCTGGCAGAGTAATTGTTTTGAACTGGCTATTGGACACCTGGAGTGCTGGCCAAAACATCACTGTGGACACCCTAATCAATTTTATGAAGCTTGCACAATACAGATGCACCTTGAAGGCACCTATCTTCAGTAAACAAACACTACGAGATTGCACACACAGGTGCTGTAAGACCAAAGGCTTTACAGATGTGCCAAGCTTTCTGCCAATCCATTTATCAACTGTGCAGCACTTACACAGGGAATGTGTTGCTTCCTAGAAGCTCTTAAGTTTTTGAACACTCATTGTGCTGTCAGCTTCTTCCTGTGCCTCATGGCCAACAGCACCCATCTAAGGAGATGCACTGGAGTGCAATCCCCATACACACACTAAGTTGGACCTTGGACCCCACAAACTTCTCACACTCTTCATCTGATGAAAAAGTCTTAAATGAAAATATAAGACCCTTTCTGCATATTACACAGATATCCCACTCCTTGATCCAAAATATTACTGGAAAAAAATGGAAATCAAAAGCAGCTCTGAAAATTAAGTGATCCCACTCTGCTTACAGGCACATCCCTTGCATGTGAACCTACATCACAGAGGCTGTAAGAGCTTAGGAATTTCTGTGGAGTTCATAAAAAGTTCTGATGATTTAGCTGCTGGTTCCCACCCGCACACACACACATTAAAAACTATTTTACATTCCCTATCTCAGAACTGCTTATGATAATCTTTTGTTGTCCATAAATCTCACAGAGTCATTCTGCTTCTGATCCCTCATTTCTGAGCTTGGTCTCATCAATTAACCTTGTGAAACGATGCCTGTATGACCAATAAGAATAAGATGGAAGTAGAAGCTGTGAAGCACAATTACTGCTCTGTGAACCATTTGTTAGATGTGGCCTAAAATATATGCTGATCTGAGTACAAACACAGAAACTACTTGATTAAAGCAAAAAGCTAATTCATATTTTGGAGGGGAATAAATAAATAAATCAGCATAACCATCTGTGCTCCATGTATCAGAAAGATCTGATTAAATATTTCTTCAAAGCTCTTCAGGATCATTCAGCTGCAAGACCTGTAATGTTCAGTCTGACATGAACCAAGAAAATCATAGGTAAATTTGTAATAATTGGTAAAGATTTTCTTGGTAATAATTATTGGTTTATTGTGGTGATTTCTATTCTAAAGGAAGCCTAAGGATTGTAAGGTCTGTATATCCCCATTAGAGATTTATTAGGCACTGTCTCAGAGATGAACAGCATGGAGTAAGACAACAGAAGCTCCTGGACCCCAATCTGCAATCTCTCACCAATACTGAGTGCAGTGTCTGCTTGCTGTGGGAAACAGTGTGAAGTAGTTAAAATTATAGAATGGATTCACTGCTATTCTGTAACACTAATGTAGTACAGATTTAAAAAAAAAAACCCAAAAACAAAACCAAAACCAAAACAACAAAAACGCCTCATACAAACAAACTAGACTACTGAATAGATAATCACCAACTGAAACTTCTGTTTATCCCTGGAAGATTTTCAGCTCAGGCCTAATCTTAGCATTGCTTAGTAACCATGGTTAGGAATTCTTTGGTACAACAGTTTGAGTTTTGTGGCTTTCTGCTTCCATTTCCTTTACTCATACTCAATATGTTTGTTTTTCAAAGTCAAAATTTTTCTTTGTTAAGGGTACACAGCTCCCTATGCAAAACCATTTTAAAAATCAACTTTAAAAGGATGCTTAGTTTGTGTCTCTTAAACATAGAATTTAGCACAGAAAACAACAAAAAAAATTGTGTTAAAAATATTGTTAGTGATAGGAAAGGATTTAGAACAGCTGACAGACAAAAATTAATTTTACTAGTTTTACTATAGCTGTAGTAAGGGCAGTATTTTTCAGGGGCATTTTTTAGATTCTTTTATAATTTTGACAAAAAAAAATTGAAAGGGAAAAATAATGAATCTTGAAAATACCTGCATTTAATATCTTATATTGGTACAAAAGCATTTTTCAATAACAGTCTGTGTAGATGACAAAGCCTAGTCAAAATTTCCCAATTGTTATTATTATGATTAACTGATTGTGATCACTTTTAATTGCATATGTGATATATAATCTGAGAATTCTTTGTCAGTTTTAGGGCACTGTTCACTTGACTCCTTGAGGTGAATAAAAGTTCTGTAGTAGCCTAAGCTGCATACTTATGACCTGAGTGTACTAAAGATGCAAGGACATTTTGCTGTGAGGATTGTATTAATGCTTTGCCATTTAACTCAAAACCACAATTCATTTCCCCCACTGATTTGTATGAATATTTCTTAATTGCATCACCTTTATTTAAACATTCACCAGCAGTGACAATCGAAAGGTCTGTTAGTCATCCAAACTTTCTGCAGCGCTGCACTGCACCATCTGAAGATTGTTAATGGGCTAATCACAAAAGGAAGGAGAGGAATTTGCGGAACTTTATGAGCAGTTAATGCAAAGTTAGATCCCAGGCCGTCATTTTCAAACAGGAGCAAAAAAAATGCCTAATATGCATAACTTCTCTTATCATGCAGGGAAAATAGCACGACTAACCGATTGGCCGTGAGCCAGTGGAGCAAGAGTATCACTCTTGGCAGGAGGACTCACTCATGCTGCATATGTGACACATCTTACTGATGGATTGTAGGAAACTACTGGTACGATGTCGGAGGTGACTTGTTTCATCTCCGCCGAGGTCAAGGTTGGTTCGAGCTCCATGTGGCTCAGGACCTGGACCAAAGCCCAGCAAAGTTAATATGACCATTTCCATTGGCTTTGATAGGTTTTGCACCAGGCAGTGTAGATAGGAGTAGCTGCTGGACTTCAGTCAGGGAGGGAAATGGGAGAAAAGTGATGTGTAAAAATATGAAGAAATCTCACAGGTTTCAGTGGTAAAATTTGCCCCCCTTGTTGGATGAAACCCCTTAATGGTAAAGGTATCAAATCTAGATTGGCAGTAAATGGTTAAACCATCCTGTAAACTCTGATTCTTTTCAGCAATTTTTTTTTTCCTTTTTCTTTTTCTTTTTCCTTTTCTTTTTTTTTCTTTTTCTTTTTCTTTGTCTTTTTCTTTTCCTTTTTCTTTTCCTTTTTCTTTTTCTTTTTCTTTTTCTTTTTTTCCCTCTTCTATGGTTTTGACAAAGAAAAAATACTGTCATATTGTGAGAAACCAAATGGTGACAACACATGACCCATCCTCCACCAAGCCCAAAAATGCCAATGTGCTCCCAGGCTCACGCAAGGTAGAACTCACTTTAATTGTTCATTTCAAAGCAGCAGAAAAGAGAAGCCTCATTCAGAGTAGGTATTTAGAGAAGAGTGGGAGTCTGAATATGAACCATTCTATTAAAATTTCCTGGAGTTTAAGTGCCATTGCTTCAGAGACAAAGACGCCATGCTTGTATGTGAGTAACAGCATATTCTGTCTGTAATGAAAAATGCCATGTAAAGAAGACATCCCTAAACAGCTGAGCAAGCCAAGGAATCAAATGGACAAAATGTTGGCTCCTTTCTCTCACAAAGTATCTAAGTGGTGGATGAATAGGGAATATATAGAGGAAAAAGACATGTTCCAAGGTAGGGACTTGAGAAGAAGAAAACAGAATTTAAAGGAAATTACTTTCACGTTATACCATGTTTTTGGAATTATCTGGGCTTTGCAAAGAAAAAGCCCAAACCAACTAATCAAAAGAAAAAAAAATCCCCAAACAAAACCCTAGAATACGTTTATTAAGAGCAATCAGATATGGATCCCTCACAGCAGTGATACAGGTCCTGAGAGAATGTGGGATGCATCAGTGGCATTATTATGAAGAGGGGAGCACATGGCACATGGCTGGAGTAGAACTGGCCCAGGAGACACAAGAATATAGATGACCATAAGTAAGGAGTGGTGCAGCAGTAAAGAAGTTGGAAATTACAGTAGATAAATCTGAAATCTCCCTTCCCTTAATACCTGCTCAGGTCCCACGTTTCAATAGATAACACCACCATTCCTGGAAAGACTTCAACAGTGTGTTCGTTTAATATTCAGAGGGAAAAATTCCTTCAGTGGTTCCAGACAATCTCATCACAAAATAATCTGGCATTTTATCAGCACTAAGCATGTCTGATGATATTCATGTGTTGCCTTGAAAATATTCCTATTTCTACATTATTTTTTCATATACATATTACAAATTTTTTCCCTTCAGCATGAACTATTGTCTGAGCATTCACTTCCATTAATGTGGTTTACATGGTGTTGATTGCAAAGCCTGACACTTTTATTTTGGAAATTCTCTGTTTTCATTTAGGTTTTCAAGGGAAACACATAATAGTTCTTGATTGAGGTTTCTTCACATTACCTTGTAGTACAACAACAAAAACTTTACTTAAATCAAGAGTCTGAGCTCTATCATTCCAGAATAGGTTAGGCAACAAAAGTCTGGGAAACGACTCTGAACTTTCAACTGTCTCTTTGCATAGGAACACACACAGAGCAGATGTTGTGGTAGAGAAGGGATATAGCAGTTATATTTTCTGTGAGGCGCAAGAAAGTTGACATGATTTTTGACATACGTTTTCACTTTCACAAAAACAACCAACCGAACAACTAATCCAAACCAAAACCAAATCAAAGACAACAAAAACAAAACAAAAAAAAAATCCCACAGTCTTAAACCCAAATATTCATAAAGATGCTCCAGAGATAATAAGCTTTTCCTTTTCCATGGTAACTTTTTAAATTTCCTGAAAACTATTCATCTATAAGGTAACTTGTAAATGTAAGTTTTCATTTATGGCTATCTAAGTAAACATTAGTTTTCAGCTTTGTGTTTGACATTATGGGGAAAAAATAATTTGAAGTTATTACAAAATGTTTTAGAGGAAGGTAAGACATTACATCTATCTTCTGATAGGTTAGCTTTCCAAAATAGAAGCACTCTCTGTAGTTGCAGCAACTGCCCTGCTTCCTTTCATCATAGAGGAAAAGAGAAGTAATTAAATTCTCATCAACAGCAAAAGCAATTAATAACACTTCTTGTTCAATATGTAAAACAGGTGGAGGGAATAAAAAAACTTCTACCCGCATTCAACCCAACTGGTAACACGCTTGTGTCAAAATCTAAATGCAAGGAGTTCATAAGGGACAGCATTGTGTCCCTACAGCACAAATAACACTGCACAAAATAGTGTCTGGCCCCTCTTGGTTAAAGCAACCCCTCCTATTTAAAAGCAATGCAATTTGAGTGTGTCAGGAATATAATATCCTCAGGAAGTGTTAATGTAGTATGGAGTATTTTTTATGCTTTTGAAGTGCTAGTCAAGTGGGAAAAGTAAACTCTGGTGCACTGAATTATCAAGGAAACTTTTCTGGAGAAGATTATGCTCTGACAGCCCCAATGTGATATGTATATCAAGATTTAGTGTCCATTTATTAGTTTCTCAGCACAGGAAAACCCCATGACTGCCAAACCTGAATCATTACTCTCATTTTTCATTATATAATCAGTATGAAAATGGTGACTACCTGGATATTTTCCTGGACATGAGATGTTCAAACTAAGTACAGCTAGATCACCATTATTGCATCATTGACTGATTATCATTCTGATTAATGTCTCTTCTTTATTTTCATTCCCTGTACTGAAACAATGCATATGTCACTGAGTAATTATATCTAGTGCCTGTTTCTGAATTGTGTCCTTGACATATGTGCCTTTGTCACTGCTACTCCAACTTTACTCTGTCCCTTGAACCTCTCCCTCAAAAACAAACACCCAATGGTGTTTAACTGAACTCAGAGTCAAAAATTGAGAATATTCCCCTTATTGCCTGCTATATGCAATTCTTTGGCACTAGCTTTTTCCACGGACATTGCATTCTTCCCTCAAATAATCTGTCCAAGAGTTATGTGCCTCATGTTCTATTTCAATAAAGATTCAAAATCTTCTTTCAGCTTGAATGATAGGAACACTGATGTGAAAGGTTGCCACACACTTTGAGGCTGACTAAACAGGCAAATTGTATTGTCAACCTCTTTGCTCATGGGTTTGCCATGATCTTGAAGGTCTGAGGTCAAATTTTCCTATAGCATCACTCTAATTTCCTACAGCTGAATTTATCACTATAAACGGCAGAAAGGACTTGATTTCCACTTGAATATAAAACTAAACCATTTCTGCAAATTTTAATGTTACAGAACATCCAAAACTGTTATTAAGAACTCACACCTGCAGTTGAATGAAGCAACAGCATCAACTGCCTGTAACACCTATCCTCCCATTGTGTCTCTTGCCAGTGTCTCTCCTGATTATGGCAGCATTCATCTGTGGTCAGCCTGATCAACTAACCAGTAATAATCACCAGAGTAGAGGAGATTGGCAAATTTTTTTCTTGTGTAAAATACATAAATATTTCTGCCATTGTAGAGCACCTTGCTGAAAAACATCCAATCTGCCAGAGTGATGCTAGAGACTGTGAAGTTCTCCACTGTCATTTCACCCTCATCATGACACCTCCCTTTTGATCCAAAATCATGCAATTTCTACTCATTTTATTGAAAAGATGGCATTTTCCTGTTCAGTAAAATAAATACAGCAAAATTTGATCCCCGGTTCAAATATTTTTATTTCAGAAATGCTGGTCATAAGTGTGATCTTTTTGGGAAAACAGCAAAAAGATATTATGAGATTAATCTGTCAGATGCGAAATTTTATTTGCAAGTTATATTTAGAGACATCCTTCCTTTTGGGTTCATTTTAAAAGGAAGAACAATGTTGCAATAAAGAGCTCGTGGGCACTAGTCCATAGATAGAAGTTAGAAGTTGGAGTAATCTGAAGGTACCAGATTTAGTATTTTAATTTTAAAATAGAAGACTGACAAGATGAAGCAAAAGGCATGGCAGAGTCAAGGTAAAACCCTTTCTGACATGAATCCTACTTGGAACTATGTAATGGAGAAATTACAAGTAACAAGAAACAGACAGGGCAGTGGCTGATCATTTATTTCAGTATTAAACAAACAGATTTGATTTTTTTTTTTTATTTTGAAAACTCTTCTATATGAGGAGAAAAATAAGGAGTTCCAAAGCAGAGGGGAGAGGGAGGAAGAAAAAAATGAAGGGGGATAAAATAGAAAGAGAGTCAGAGAGAGACAATATAAGATTTTTTTCTTATTTTACGTTTGAAAAACAACCCCAAAAGCCAAAAACAACCCTGAAGTTAAAATTCTAAAGTGATAAATATCCTTAACTGGAAAAAGACCTTCATAAAGATCAAATAAATTCCTGGAGTTTACTGGAAGTGATTATTTCATGCTAAAACTAAAACATGGTTCTTTTGTCCCTGATACGCTTTTCTAGATGTTACCATAATGAAGTCAATGGAGGTCCTGTCTGGGCATTAGGGATGGAAGAATTTCTGATAAATGCATCCTGCTTTCCTTGAATTGTGTTTGGGCTGTAATAGTGGCTCCTACCTGACATTTTCCTGACAAACCCGTGATTTCTCTCTGTGTTTGCTTTGCATGGTAAGTAGCAGTGGAGCTGCAGGGGTGGCTTCTGTGAGAAGCTGCTGGTCAGGTTCCCCTGACCCTCAAGGAGCCAATGCCAGCTCCAGGGTGGACTCAACAATGGCCAGGGCCAAGAACATCAGTGACGTTTCTGCTATAATGTATTTAAGAAGGTGGAAAAATGAGCAGAAACTGCTGAACAGCAGCCAGTTTAGGACTGAGACCATGTGTGAGGATCAGCCCTGCAGGCAGCCAGGGCAGTGCAGCAGGAGGGGCAGGAGCTGCTCCAGGCTCTGGAGCTCAGATTCCCCTGCAGCCCCTGGAGCAGCCCATGGTGAGGCAGCTGTGCCCCTGCAGCCCAAGGAGGGCACGGGGGAGCAGAGATCCCTGTCAGCCCCTGGGGAGCCCAGGCTGGAGCAGGGGGATGCCCAAAGCAGGCTGTGACCCCGTGGGAAGCCTGTGCTGGAGCAGGATCCTGGCAGCACCTGTGAGTCCATGGGGAGAGGAGCCCAGGCTGGAGCAGGTTTGCTGGCAGGACTTGTGACCCTATGGAAAGGACCCACACTGGAGCAGCTCATGCAGGACTTTCTCCCATGGGAGGGACCTCATTCTGGAGCAGGGGACAGGGTGAGGAGTGCAGGCCCTGTGGAGGAAGAAGCAACAAAATCAACACGTGGTGAATTGACTACAGTCCCATTCCCCTGCCCTTGCAGTGCTGGGTGGGATGAAGTTGGGAAAATCAGGAGTGATTTTCTCCTGAAGGATGGACAGGTGGTGGGATTTTTTTTTTTTTTAATTATTTGGGTTTATTTCCTAGTCTATTCTTATCTGGCTGGCAATAAACTAAATTCATTTCCCCAAGTTGAGTCAATTTTCCTGAGACAGTGACTGGTGAGTGACCTCTCCCTTTCCTTCCCTTGAACCACAAGCCTTTCGTTACATTTTCTCTCCCCTCTCCAGCTGAGGAGAGGAGGGACAGAACAGCTTTGGTGGGCGCCTGCCATCCAGGGTCAACCCAACACACCCCCTTTGTCCCTGGGTCAATTAGACCAGCCTAAAGTGATTTCGTGGGATTCTGTAGTGCTGGTAACCTCTTCCACAGCTTGGTGCCTCAGCCTGTTATGTTTGGGTAGAGTTAAAAAGCCAGCATGACCCGTGAGCACAGCTTAAGGAGCAGACTCCACCACCGCAGCGAGCTTTGCTCTCCATAAGGACGTTGCCTCTGCTCCCATAAAAGAAGACATGCATTGCAAATGCATGCCCCAAGAAATATTAAAACCAATGCTGAATGCACTTCTGGAAACTTGATATTTTCATCACATGCCATCTAAGCTAATACACTGCACTGTTTACAGTCCTCCACTACAATATATTTTGAAATGATTACCTTGCTCTGAGTCATTTGTGTCTTAATGCTCTCCATAGGTACCCATAAAATGAAAATGTAAGCCTCTTTTATTGGTGGCACTGCATCTTAATTGAAAATATTAAAGGCTATTGCTCTCCTACTGTTTTTTTTTCTTTTTCTTTTTCTTTTTTTTTTTGCTTCTCCCTCTCTGTTTAATTGGCTAATCATACGATTTTTTTTAATGAAATAATCATGAAAGAAAATGCGAAGCTAATTTAAATTCAAACTGGATTTGGTGATATTTAAGTGATTATCCCAAAGTAGCAGAGGGTGTAAGAGGCAATAAACATCTGCTACGTTCATGACCATTGGCCTCACTGTTTATGAGCTTGGGAGATATTTATTTCAAGAGACATGCTTCTCTTTGGGTTAGACTGTATTTTTTCCCCTTGTTTTATATTTATTTCCTCCCTTGTAAAATTTTAAAGCAGTTTGTTTTTTTTTTTCCTTTTCCTCCTCTGTCATCTCATCTCCTTTCACACTAACAGCAGAGTGAAATCCAGGTAAATGAGAAACTTCTTCCAAGAAATCTTTCAGCCAGTAGGGATGGGTGGCTTAGCTGCTGCTCCTCTTGTGAACTGTGTGAACTACGCCAGGTTTATGGGCTGAAGAAGTTAATAGGAATTCTGTATTGTAGTTGGTTCATTGTCCAGCTGCCATTCAATTGTGTGTGTTGTATGTAATTGTTGAGTGAGGCTGTAACCTTTTCCCTTTCTCTTTCCATCACATGCAATAAGCACCAGGGGCGAAGTTGGAGAACAAGTTGTAACCAAAAGATGCAGGCAGCTTTCTGATTTTTTTTTGTCTTTTTAGTGGAGGAAACAGAAAAACAAAATAAAGCACACTGTTTTTTGAGATATTTGGAAGAGAATTTAACTGTTCAGCTGTGGAGACAGCAAGAGAGATTCAAAGCAGTGCTTTCAGAAATAGGCAAAATATATATTATTCCATCAGCTTGTGTAGTGCATATTACTTTGAACATAGAAGTGCTTCTTCAGCTCACAAACAGAATAAGACAATTTCTACATCAATATCCTTAGAAATTTAAGAGTTTGCTTTAGATGCTTCTCTGGGTGTTCTTCATTTGAATGAATTCTATATTTATTTTATTGAATTTTCTATAATGATACTGAAATGCCGTTGTGGCAGCAAGCCACTGGTGGGCATATGGTGACATAGAGTGTGTTTTAAGGAACTTCGTCCGTAGGATTGGAATAGTTTCCAGGAATGTCCTGTTGGGAGTAAATATCTATGGTTTTATAATTTTAAATGTGAAGGGTCTGAGTAATATTATTATTATGAGTACTATTAAGTCTTGTGGTTTCTACACATAAAGAATATGGAGGATGCTGTGGATCTTTTCTGTCAAGGTCTCAAATGATATCAGCCTGACAACCTTTAGTTACCTTTGCAAAGAATCTCAGTCAAGAATACATAATGATTCCATGCTTTAACTCTTTTACATCTTCCATGAAATTTATAGTCAGGAGTGCATGCTGTATTAAATATACACAGTTCAGATTTCTCAATATTTTATTCCTGGTAAGGCTCTGCAACCACCTGTACCACAGAGCAAATTTATCATGCAAAGAAAGAATCTGAAATTGTCCTGAAAGAAGCTGGTTTTCCTTTTTCTGTACGTATGAAAATGAATGTAAGAAGTTCTGTTACGGCTTCTAGTAAAAGTAACAGAGTCAATATGGAACCTGTAGTAAATATTATGATCTTCTGGTCATTTGGAATTTATTTGGTGAGCCTTTCTGGGTCAAGGCCCAGGATTTCAGCACTTCATCATTCATGAACTCCATTCTTGGTTATTAGAAAAAACTTGTTGTATGCTAAAGTCAGTGCAGTTGAAATTTTGTAGAGAGCCAACCAGGAAATTCTGAAGCAACATAAATCTGTGAGATGAAGGTTGATGGTTCACAGATAACTTTAAAAAAAACCCTTTTTTATTTTTTTTTTATAATTAACCTTGCCTGTTTGCATTTACTTTCTTTAGAAATAAGTATAAGCATAGGGAAAAAGCTGAAAAATATGCTGAAGTTGATATTGCAATATTGTCTAAGAAAATTTTACTGCTTCTATACTCAAGTTCTAATAAGTCTGAAAAACTGAAAAGCTGTTTAATTCTGCGAATGGGAAGACCTAGAAATGAGAGTTTAACTTATTGACAGCATTAAATATGGACTGAAAAACAAAGAAAGGGATGTGTCACAATGTGCTTGGTATTTTGCATGGATATTTTGTGGTCTAATTCCTCTGTTAAAAAACAATGAAATGCAGATAATTACTTTAGATGAAGGAATTGTTATTATTTTTAGTTTACAGACTGGGAGAGCAAAGGCAGAGATCACATCCTTTAAAGTGACAAGAGACACTGTGGGATCTCTGCTAAAGTGTCTTGAACACAGTACAAAATGATTTGAACTGTTCACTGAAGATTCTACTGCAAGAACAAACATTTACTTTTCTTCTCAAAAAAACCCCAACCCAACAACAACAAAAAATAACCCAAAACCAAACAAAACCAAAAGCAAACAAAAACAAAAAAAACTCAAGGCTGTAGTTGGTATAATTTCATTTTACGAAGAGAGATAAATCAAAATTCTGAAGTTCACCTCTGTATTTGGTTTGTGAAGTTTTCTAGAATATGAAGAAATTAAGAAGTCAAAGTGCTAATATTCTTCCCTTCTTTTCCAGATTTTCTTTCACTTTTCTGTGTTTTCCAAAAGATTGACAGTACAAATAAAATGCCATTATATAATATAATGATAAGTTTAATAAACATCTTCACATAACAGAACACAGAGTGGCAGGCTGACAGTGTGAGATTGATTTTGTCGGGAATCTGATTTTTTTGTTGTTATTGAATAGGTCTTTTTCTTTGTTTATTTCTATGTGATTATTTTTTAAGGTACAGGACATCTCAAGGCAGAATATCTTGGCATTATAAGCTGAGGAGCAATTACTTTGCCCCACAAATTTCCAAGAGATTGAAACAGAATGTACCTTTGCAAAGGGAAAAAGAAAGAAAGAAAGAAAGAAAAAAAAAAAAAGACACATTTTACCTCCACTTACATGTAGCTCATGCAAACCTGAACTGCAGCTCCAGGGCACAACTCAAGATTTGATATTAAAGTGTTTCATTTGCAACCAATTATGCTCAGGATTAGATTCCACTGCTGCCTCACTTAACAGTACAGTACCTTGATTTCAAACAACCTGATAGAGGTTTGTTGGCTTCTTTCTTTTTTTCCCTCCTCTTCTCTCTCTTTTTCTCCCCTTTTCCTGCCCCTTAGAACCATCTCTGCCTTCATCAAAACAATTCCATTTGTACTTATGAAAGCATTACAGCCAGTAAGCAGAGAGTACAGAATAAGCTTAACCATTGTAGCCTTTTTCCCATCTGAATATCACGAATCTTGTATCTCACCATGGTGTAAGGTCTCTGATTACATCAACCTCTCCAAATTATGCTGAAATGGAGGCCATTCAATTTGCTACAATCAGTAACTTTCGAAAGAGCCCTGCATAATTGATTTCACAGTAATATAGGCACAGGTGAATGAGTTCCTCAGCCTCGTTTATACAGTGTTTTCTTTCATTCCAAAGTGCACTATTCAATAGAAATCACATTTTTTTCCCAACAGTTGGCAGGTAAGGCTTTTGTCATATACAAAGTTGTGAGATAGAAAGAGAGAGCAGGGGGGAAAAATAGTGTAGAAACATGAAAATTGAAATTAATGCCCTGGGTGAAATACTAAATGCAGAAAAGCCTTGGGTGAAATGACTTCTCATTTCTATGTGTCTGATCAAGTTGAGGAACGACAGACAGGATACAATAACCTGTTGAAATTTAAATGTGGTCCACAAGTG
>VWZV01009849.1:0-12609 GCA_013397155.1 Irena cyanogastra | reverse complement strand
TCTTTCCAGCAATACAGGTTACGGGGTCTTCTGCAAATTGCTCTTTCATGGTTTATCAGCCCTGCTGTTTCTAAGAGCCAGACTTAGGGACTACAGTTATGAAAATAAACTGCTACAAACAACTCTCAAGTAGGTTAAAACTATTACCATTTATGGAGAATGGAAACCCTTTTAGAAACTTCTAATCACCATTGTCTGTGTGAAAGTGATCTCTGACTAAATAAATGTCAGGAAGTGGAAATAAAATATATTTCTATGATTTTTTCTATTAAATAAATAAAGATATACATATATGAAGTTATACCATATGAAAAATTCAAGCAATCAATTTTCTGTTAGTTTTCTAAAGGGCGCTATATCTTTATGCAGTACTAATTCCAAACTCTCATCTGAAGCAGAAGAGGAACCCTCTCCTTTGCCAAAATATCACATCCACTTGTTCAGTCTTCTATTTTCAGGCATTTATTTTAATCAGTGGAAAACCTCTCAGCCTCACCAGCTCTCTGTTACAATATAAACTCTTTTTGCTGCTTCCTAGAACTTCCAACACAACCACAAAGTTCAGTTTATTTTGGAAATCATGTTTAGTTCAAGAAAATACTGCATTTAGCACATTCAGCTTATTTGCTGCATTTGTGTTCATGTGTTTCTACCCATCTCTACCTGATAAACAGATATTTCGTTCACTTCAGAGATAGCTAAATAAAGATACAACAGTTGAGGTTCATGTTATAGGTGTAATTGGAGGAAGTAGCCCCCCAACATTTATAACTAGTGGAAATCAAGTTATTACAATCATTGCAATGCACAATAAGAAGAGAGAATTGTAAAATGGTTTGAGATGAAAAGGATCTTAAACCTCATCTATTTTCAACTCTTCACCTCCTTGCCATGGACAGGGAAGATCTCTTGCATCCTCAAGCACATGTATGAATTTTGTCAAGTCTGTATGTTGTTCCCTCCCTAAATTTAGGTTTAATGTTAAAAACAAAGACAGTGAGGAATGACTGCATGCAGGGTGAAACTAAAGAGTCAAAATGAGCAATAAGACATTTTTTAGGAATCAATACCAATGTCATGATTGGACAATGTTCTCTCAAGGAGTTTCAGCCTGTTAAAAATATCTAATATGTGTTATAGAGTGATTTGAGATATTAAAAGAGTCCTAACCTTGATTTTTTAAATTCAGATAGATAAGATCACAGTGGTATCTGGAAACAGAAGTATTGTACATAGTTTTAGGCCACAGTGACATCTGCTATAATATTTTCCAGTGAGGTAAATGATCTGTGTTTGGGGAAACCTAGACAAATCAATGTTCAAAACTGTCTTAAATTCCAGGTTTCTTTGTTCAGTACGGGCATGCCTAAAGATATTATAGGCTATGAAGTAAGGAGAATGCCCTGATTGACAGAATAACATTTTCAATCACTGGGTTTTTGTTATTCTAGCAATCAACATACAAGCATAGTTGTCTCTGTAATATGGAAAATTTTCAAATTTATTAACAATTTTCAATCAAAAAGGTAATTAATGAATGAAGGAAGATTTTTAATCTACTTTATAGATTAAAACCCAGAATAATTGTAGATACTTAGCCAAGGTCATCTAGGAGATCTGGCTGTGTTCAAGGCATCAGATTCTGTTCTCAGACTCCTTCTTATGGGCACTAATATACATATAATGCTACCTGAGACTCGCAGGGCTACCTGGAATTCAATTTTAGTGAGTGATCTTTGCATTTTCTTGGGAAATATACCATTCTGTTTGGGCTCAGTCCAGAACCAATTATGTAGATACAATAGAAACACGGTTATGCCATTTCCAGGATAATTTTTATCTGCACTACTCTGTAAAGCTTTTGCCTAACTTCAAAGTTCAGATGTTACTTTGTAAAGGCAGAATTAATTTTCTTGATTGCTAATCCATCACCACTAAGTATGATGCATATGGTATCAAACATAGGTATTTCTGCTATCATTAATTGTGGCACATTGTCACAACCGATAAGGAAATGCAATGTGAGAACAAGAAAACAGTCGCGGGATTTGGCAGCTTACCCTTGTTTTCCCAGTCACCATGGCAGGTACCAACCAAAACCCTTAACTCAGGAGGGTGACTGTGTGAATAAACGAGGAAAAGAAACTCAGGACTTGGAGAGCATCAATCATTCAGCTGTGATGTCTCACACTCCGTTTGCAGTGCTGTTGTTCGGGGAAAGATAAAGATGAATAGGTCTGAAGAAGGAGGGGTGTCTGTAAAACGTCCTAATGCTTGGGAGCAAAGGCATAACTTTTGGCCCTGAGAATTCTGCTAGGGAAAGGGGGAGGAAGTGACACAGAGGGAGAGAGAAGGAAATTGACATGTTCTTGTTAAAAAGAGAAATCAAATAAAGAGCTCTGGTTTAAATGGCAGAGAAAGTACAGCTGAAGTAGTAAGTATCATATGACAGACTGGAAAGGAAATTAACACAACACAAGTTAGCAGGGCAGGGTAGAAAATATTTAGGTCCAAGCCCAACAGCAGGTAGAAATACTAAGGTCAGGAGGAAAATAATAAAAGAATGAGCTGATTTTGAGAAAGTAAATCTTAATATGAAGTGCTAGGGAGGTCTTTTGGAAAAAAAGAAAAAAAAAAAAAAACAAAACAAAAAACTTTTCTGTTTCAGTTTGTTTTATGGGGAGAGAATAGAATCCCTGAAATAACTGTGAATTACAGATTAAATCATTTTATTATTAAATAAAAAAGTCAATGGAGATAGATCCTTTTGTGATTGTATAGATGTTCCCCCCGAGTATCTCCATAATATGGCAAGATTATAGAAGCAGGGAGATAAGGAGGTGAATCCTATATTTTAAAACCAGTAGAAGCTATTATTTTTATCCTTGCTGACCCCCAGTATAATGCAGACCTAGAACAGCACATCATTTCTGCATTACGAGTGAAGAACGAGTGTTAAAAGTTTTTGGCCAGTGCTGCAGCCCACATTGCACCATAGGGAGGGTCCAAATAATTCATGCAGGCATCTTAAAATGCTATTGAAATGTTCTCCAGCCCCTGGTAGGGAGACAAAACAAACAAAAACAAACAAACAAACAAAAAGTTATTTGAAATTACCTTAACCCTTCCCATTTACTGCTAAACTGTGAGATGAATGTTGCATTACTCAGTAGCAAAATGTAGATTTTTAATGATTTTGCATGGCTATTGTTTTACTGTTTACAACAGGAAGACTCTGGATCAGGTTACTTTCTTTCGTCCTGGTTTTACTAGATGATAGGTCTCCTAAGGTTATGTCACAATTTAGAACTGAGACATGGTATTGGCCTGGCTTTTCTGACTTACTATAAATTTTTGTATTTTAAAACTCTGTTTAGCTTTTTTCTCCATTTTTTCTTTCTAAATGTGGTCTTATTAAACCAATTCCTGACATTTCAATAAAAACCAGGAGCAGACCAGCAAAATACTTGTTCCTATTCCACACTGAACTCTGTTCTGCAGATCTGCACTCCTCAGCTCTGTATTTTGAAGGGGCAAATTTCAGGTCTCTGCGCTGGTGGCTTCCAGAGTGTATTTCGCACTCTCCTCATAGGATCCATGCTTCTTATTTCTCTGTTGGTTAATGCTAAACTATTTTGCTATTGCAAATCATTCATGCTCATCCTTCTGTAACTTTATGAATCTTCAGCTGCTTCATATATCTTAATTTAAGTGAGCTAAAAATAGGTGTTCTGGGATGAGGAAGCAAAATAGATGCTGTAACAGTGCTGTAATAATAATAATATAGTAATAAAGCAACCATCAAAATAACAATAAACAGTGGTAATATTTTCACTACTTAAATGACACTTAATAGATACTGAATAATAAACATAAGATATATGTGTGTTATATATGATGTGTTGTATACTTTTTCTGGTACATTTTTAATTCAGGTATTTAAAAATATAAGCTGTTTAAATGTATATATATGTCTGCATGTAAATGAACTTGTAAATAATATATAAATATGTATAGAAACACAAACACTTTCACAGAATTACAGAATGGTTTTGTTAGGAAGGGGCCTTAAAGATTCCAGTCCGAACTAAACTAGATTTACTTCAGAGAAGCAAAACCACTCATTTAAATAATACTAAATTTATTCAAGTCACTTTTTAAAACCCAGCATTATTTTCTGGATCTCTCACATATGTTCTGAAGTAGATAAATATCTTTAGATCCTTTAGTAAAATCAGAAATATATCTAACATATGCATCATCTTGTGATGCATTCTGTTCCACGGAGGAATTTATTACTGAAGAAATCAAAGTTTCAACTAGTTTTAGACAGGAATGGTTTGCAAAGTCTGGTATTAAGGGCAACACTTAAAAGTAACCAGGAAATCCTCACCAAAGTTGATTTTCTTTAGCGCAATGTTTTGCTTAAAGTTGGGCTAAGAGATGACCACAATAAAGGAGAATGAGCCAGTAAGGAGTTCCTGTGCTGCCTCGTACAGCCAAATTAATGTTTCTACACGTTGCATGATGTGCATGTACTTTCATGTACATTTAAATGGGGAGAGCAGAGGCGCTGCTGGGTCTTCAATCTGAATAAATCGCCAAGTGCGCGAAGGACTCGGCAAAGCAATAATCAATGCGATAAGAACAACACAGGGGAGCTGCTTCTGGGCTGAAGTGACCAACAGCAATTTGGGGGCCTGGCCCTCTCTGGAAGAGATGTCAGTCTCTTCACTCATTGGCTTCTGCAGGTTTGGATCAGGCTAACAGCAGGGAAGTAAAATTTAGCTATCTGAACGTGCGGAAGAAATTCAGAGGGAAGGAATCCACTGAGCCTTACTGGCATCTGGCCATGTGCTCTGGAAGTGACCCCACCCAGCCTGTCCTGGCTCTCACAAAAAAGATGAATAGAAATGATCATGGGAGGCCAAGGCCACAATTTTTGAATGACCCTGTAAAGCAACCCTTCCACCAGCCTCATGTGTCTTGTGCACGCAGCGGTCAGAACGATGCAGATACACACCAAAACAGGCTTTTGTGTGAACTTAATATTATTGCAGCATACAAAAAAATGTAATGTGGAGCAAAGCACCATTTTAATGCATACTAATTAAAGTGGGAAATTACCAAACATGAATTCACTTACCACATCATTTACCATGTTACACTATAGATCTGGTAACCTTTATATTCAATAATAAAATCTGTGACTAATTCCTAAAATAAACTCTGAAAACAAAAGCAGTTATTTTCTGAAACCTAGCATATGCTAGAGAGGCACATTAATAGAAACAGTTTCCAAATTATTTTGGAATACGTTAAATCCTGTGGGCCTGATGAACCTCCGGTGTAAATTGGCTTCTTCCTTGTGACTTCAAATGAAGTCATACAACTAGGGATTTGGCTTTTTGCATCCTACGTTTTTTTATTCATTTGTTTGGGGTGTTTGCTGGTTTTTTTTTTTTGGTTTTTTTTTTGTTTTTTTTCCATTTCTTTTTTCTTTCTTCTTTTTTTTTTTCAGGCAGAACACTGCTTCAAAACAAACATATTTAAATCTCTCAGAAAGTCCACACATGAAAGTTAATGTATTAAAATAGAATTTTTTTTCATCTTTTCTTACATGCTACATGCATGGAAGAACAAGGGTCTCCTATAGATCTTCCCAATTCCATAAAAGTCTATGTTAGATTATTTTCAAAGTTATGGGTGCATGAAGAGGGATTTTATAATTCTTCACCTCCTGAGTGAATTTGTCCCTTGCCTATTGTACAAGGATTAAACTTCTTGTAAGCATTAAATGCTCTCCTCTTACTGAAGCTGAAGAGCAAGGAGGATACTTTGATTCTGCTCAACCTGTTGTCTCACTTCTCTCACCTCTGCTCTGCGCAGAAGTCTCTTCCTTTCCCTTTTGGGTATCCATCAAAAATTGTCCCACCTCATCAGCATTGCATTTCTTGAATTGCAAATAAATTCCAAGTGTGTTTGGCACAGGGTGGAAAGCACAAAGAAAATGACAAAATAAGACAAATTGTAAACAAATGTGACAAGCTGAATAGAAAATGAGAAAAACAGGTGCAAAGCTGGCATGGCCTTGCATGAATATTACTCACAGCAGAGATGAGAAAATGTCTGATTCACCTCCTTTCCTCCCCCCTCCTTTTTTTTTTCCATTCTTTTTTCCCAGTAGACCTAAAAGCTGTCTAGCTCACTTGTCAGCTAAGGTTGTGCCCAGTGTTTGTATGCTGCATAAACTTTTTTTTTCCTGAAAAAACCAAGTTTTTAAATCCCACACATCAACAAAGCTGAGCAAAGAGTTACTATGAGGAAAAAAACCCAACTACTCCACAGTGTTCTCCCAGCATATTTTTGAAGTACATGCAGTTCCCTTAGTCACCAAAGACAAGATATGTCCATTATAGCCTGCTAGAATACTCTTGGGAGAAGGAGAGCCCTGGAAACTTCAAAGTATTGTTGGATTTTCTTCTGCCTTACTGGGGGTAAAATGTTGCTGGATGGTTCTAGATTCTAACTCATCTCCTATGGAATTAAATATGGGGATGTGCTGGTACTGCTCAGTTTAAGGGAATTCTTTTTTTTCCATCAAGTGTTTCCTTGTTTCCTTCATCTTAAAAGAAAGTCATCATATACAGAAATTTTGATTGTGTCATTACTGCTGGTGATAACGTTTTCATATAAATTTAATTCTTCACTGTCATCTCTTCATGAAATATTTGATGGTGTCCTACTGCACTGTATTGTCTCCATCAGTAAGGCAGGTTATATATATATATATATGCTACAAATAAGAACAATTTCAGAAATTTACTACAGTTAAAAATGGAAGACAGAAAATAAAAAGCTGAGGTAAGTTTTTGGATGATCGACTCATTATGCAAGAGCTCTCTTCAGTCATTACTGATTTGCACATGAATGGAAAAGGGGCAAAGAATGAGGTTTGAACATAAAGAGTTCTATAGAAACTATATAAAAACCATTCATAGACAAATTGCTACCAAAACTTTCACATTGTAAATTCTACAGGAATTTATTTTGGAAATTTGTGACCTTCTGAACATGTGCTTTGTGTATATTTTTAGAGTCCTGAAAGACTTCTACTCCCAATCTGTAAAGAGTTCACCTGGCTGCAGTATTCTGTGTCAAAACAAAAACCATTGACTAAAAATATTCCCATTTCAAAGGCCATTTTAAGTAAGTGTATCATTCCATGTTGTGCTCATACCATGCCCTGCACAATGACCAGGTTTGTAATGGCAGCATTGCTATTATTAAATCATACTGGTTTTTCTAACAACATTCAGACATTCATGTTCTGTTATCACCATTTCTTATGCTGAACCCTCCTAATTGCATCAGCTTTTGCATGGAGACTAATCTTAGGAGTTAATATATCTCATTTCTGGAGTCCAACAAACACTGTAAAAAATCCTACGTGAATTTCTACCTGAATTAATTCTCTGACACTCAATTTTCTATGAATGTTCAAGACACTGAGTTTTCCTGCCAGGAATGTGTTTATCAAACACTTATTACTTCTGGCAGAAGTAGTTTTAAAGATGCAAATATTTTCTGTGAGATATGCTTGCTTTTTTACCCAGTCGAGAAGACTATTAATATTATGAAATTTCTCTGACCAATTACAAATAAGTACCCCATTTAAATAGCAGAAAAGGAAAGAAAAAAACAACAACCAAAAAAAAAAAACCCAACCAAAACAAAACACAACAACGTCTCCACAGACATGCTAATAATAAAAAAATAAAAGGCAGAAAACTCTGTCAGATAGCAAATAAATCTCAGAAGTCTGTGATCTGCTGGGAAGTAGAAGGAAGCTAATTTGTCAGACAAATGATTTGTTGTGAATTGTGCTGTTATCTCTGTTCAAGGGGAATGAGCCTTGATTCTGGAAGGTGCTGAGCCAGTCCTGCCAGTTTCTAAACAGTCTCAGGTCCCGTTGTGCCAGAATATCCATTTTTTTCACATATAGACCGATTTTGATGACAGGTAGCATAATGTCCAAGAAAAGGAACTTGCTTTCCCTTCCCAGCTCCACCACAGGTCTCCTTTGTGACCTTGGGCAGAACACTCATCCTCTCTGGACAGCAATTCCTCCATCTGAAAATTGGGCATGATACTATATTTTTAAAGCTCTTTCGGACCCAGAATGAAAAATGCTAGACGTTATGATTATTATTATATTTCATTGCTGACATCTATTACTGAGTATGTATTTCACAGTGACAGATATCACAGTATGTATATTTCTATAATGACAACTATCACAGCACATATATTTCTGGGATGACAACTGCCATATTAGAGTGTGTATATTTTTGGAATTAAAGCTATAACAGCACAAATTGTTCTAAAAACTATAGTACTAATTGCCATGTACTTTTCACAAATACATGGTGTGTTGTTATATGTAATCAAATCGTACTTCTTGTTTCATTTTAGATATATATATATATATAATGTAAGTGTATATAAATTGCAATACATATTCCATGTTGTTTGACATCCACCAAATTTCTGTATCCTAGTAAAACATTCCATACAAATCAATCTCTGGCAACAATGTACAGAAATGCATGTACTAAGACTTTTAATAGCTAACAATTTAGCATGGGAGTATCAATGAAGCCTTTCATGGCATGTATTGGAGAGTTAAACATTGCAATCTGCTCTTCATACTGATATCCAATATGTAAGGAAATGCCAAGATCAGTCAAAATCTTAGAAGGTTGTTTTCTTTCTTGTTTTCTTGCCAAAATTCACACACAGACACACACATATATATATACATATATTTAAAAGAATATTTATTGTACAGTCAAAAGAAGAAATCATGTCCTTGTAAAATAAAAAAGGAATTATTCTCTCCTCACAGTGCAGTTCGTGGGAGGATTATATACAGATAGAATGCCAGCCTATTTTTCAAAATAAAAGTTGCTTATGAGCTTTTATGTACTCTTGAGTCATTTTTGAATAAATAAAAATGGGAATTTTTATTTAAAGTTCTTAAAACTGTTAGGTATACATTTCAAAATCTGGTAGTAAGTCAATTGACTTGATAATATTTAACATTTAAGGAAGACTAAACTCTCCCACAGGAGTGTGTCATTACATCACGGAAAAGCTCGGAGCTGAAGCTTATTTTGGACACTGGTTACAGCTCAACAAACATCTGTAGTGTCCAAAATGCAGGTGTAAAAGCTTCCCAATTCAATAAGAAATATTTAGGAAAGTGGGGCTGAAGTTCCAGTTTCCTCAAGACCCTAAAATGAGGTCATGGAGTCAGGCAAAAGAAAAGCAACCAAAATCCAAAAACCAGTTAAATTCATAATTTGTTCTTTTTTCCTTTGAAAAACCTTAGTTGTCTGAAAGCATGAAAAATTATGTAATTTTTTTAAGTGTCACTTAATTCACTCAGTTTAAAGCAATGATTCTTTGGCCTTTCAATTCCATAGAAAAAAACTATTTAATGTCAAGGACTTTCAAAAGGGAAGTTCTTTCAGTCACTCAAGCTACTAAGGTCAGTTTCTTTAGCCCTAGTAAGTGCAAAATCTCCTTGCAAACTGTGATAGCCACTTGATAGTTAATTTTTCCCCTATGACCTCCATTGTCTGAGGCAGAAATACTCCAATGCAATTTGACCTCACATCCAAGCAAGTGCTGTGGCAGGACGGATGTTTCCCAGCCTGCCTGCTGGAGAAGTCTCTGCATATCTATGGTTATCACCTCTCTGTGAGGCTAAAAACCAGCTTTTTACCTCGATTAAACATCTGGATTCCTGTCTTTGGTAGTAGTGTGGGACCAGGTTGTCTGCTGACACTCCTGCCTGTTGTTTCACTGCCAGTCACATGGCACCAGTACCTCTTGGGGCTGTGTTCCTGTGGTGTTCACAATGTTATGCACCTAACACTGCCTCTTTAATAAGGAAACTAACCTAATTAATCAAAATACAGCCTCCTGCTTACAGACGTGGAAGGAAAAAAAACCCCAGTAAAAGTTGACTGAATTGTGCAGAGTAGTATTACGCTCTGTTGTACCCGTAAGAAAAAACATGTTTTACCCAAGGCACAGTCTTGTACTTATTAGTATTAGTTCCAGAACCACCGCTAAATCAAGTATTTTGAGATGCTAGTCCATGAATAATAATGCCAGAGAAGTACAATAATTAATAGAACATGAGGATATTCCCTAAAGAGCATGAGTGGCATTGCAAGAGGTATGCATGCCTGTCCTCTGAAATTTGTCTGCTACAGCCTCTTGAACTTTGATTTTGAAAGGTGGGGAAGAGGTGAAATGAATTACACTTCATTAGCAACGTGGAGTAAATGGTGGCCCTTCTTCTCTGGAGAAACAGTCTTTAATTGTTAAATTCCCAGAATTCCTCCATGCACATCAAGCTGGATTCACTCTCGTGCTCTGACTGAGCTCAGGTGATGTTTTTCATTAGCCATTCTTTCTCTTGACCCGGATGTCATCATTGTTATCGTTATTTATTAATTTAAAGTGCCTCCTTCTCCCCTGGATTGCAGACATTTCACGTAAAACTCATATCCACTAAGTAAATATTAGCATAATGGTAACAAAACAAACTTTTCAAGAATATTTTGTATCAATTTATCACTGATGGACCGACATCCCTGGAGGCTCAGGTCTGCTCAGTCTGCTAGCAATTACAACAGAAACAAGCTCCCATCACACATACCTCTTACCATTCTGACTCCAACCTTGACCTGGAAAGGACATTTTCTAGGGGTGAGAGGATGTCTTAGCCTATTCATTACTTTTCATGCCTCTTCAGACAGGTGGAGGAAAATCATTCAGTTAGTGATGATCTTAGCAAGCAACAGTATATTAGCCAAGATGAAGAGTAATTCAAGGTAGCAGGAGAAAGCAGCACAGGCACCAAAGTAATGAATTTCATGCTCTCCTTCACCCACTGGTGTACACAGTGTGGTGATGCTCCATCTGTCATCAGATTTAAAAAGAGATTTTTTTTTTCCTCTAGGCTTTTATATCACCTTAGAGGGAAAAAAGGTGAAATGGAAATTCCTAAGGGATTTGTTTTGGTTTTGTTTGGTTTGGTTGGTTTGTTTGTTGTTTATTTTGTTGTGTGTGTGTGCGTGTGTGCGTGCTTGGTTTGTTTTGTTTTCAAAAATAGCATAAGGATTTTATACACCTCTCTATTGAGTCAATCACCACAGTGGGTGGTGCATAGGTGGTGTATGCACTCTTTGGCCCCTTTTGCTTTCTGTTTATTCTGATTCTTTGAAACAGCTCTGAGAAAGTCCCCATGCGAAACTGAAATAATTCTTAACCACTTAAGGGCAGCTCTAGTAAAAAACACTTGGGAGATGGAAGAAATTGAAGGAAGTGTCTTGTCTTTTCCATTTCTTTCTTTGGTCTATTTTCTGTGGGTTGTATGCCTGAAGATGTATGTGTCCTGGTTGTCAGTGTGAAAAGTCTTCTGCCCACAGCTCTGTCAAAGAGACCTTTTATGAATAACCTGGAAGTCCTAGAGAAGCTACCACCCCTTCCAAAGGTTTGTGCAGTAGAAAGCAGCACTGATGCTGCCACTTATTCTCAAATTTTTTTATTCACAATCTACTCTGATGTCTTCACGTGGTGGAATGATATGGGAAGCGCTTCGTCTTTCCCTTTCAAATACCACAATGAAGAATTCGCCCTGACTTAACTCTGGCTTTAAAGAGTGTGCCTAATCTCTTCCAAGAGAATAATTTGTCCCCAGTGTCACTGCTACTGTGACTGAGGCTGTGTGGTGATGGCAAGTTCAGTAATCTGTCTGAGATACTACGGGGATACTTAGGTATCTATTTCTTTCCAATTCAGTCCAGTTCAGTTTAGCTCTAGCACATTTATATATCACATTAAATTTAAAGTAAAGCAAATGCGTTAAAATCTTGGTATGGAGCCATCTTCATCTTTCCAGTTGTCTGACTGTCCATGTTTAGCTGAATCCATGGAAATGCTCAGATTGGCATTGAAAGCTGTTTCAATTGCTCTGAAACAACATCGTTCCGTCCAAGGCAGTTAAGAAATGATTGCTACTTTTGTGTGTGTATGTGTCAATGTTTTGCAGCACGGATAGATTAAAAAGAAACAAAACACCCAAGCAAACTAACCAATATATTTCTCTTTTTCATATGTTTCCTGCAGCATGGTATGGTACCAAGAAGTATTGAACAACAAGCGGTGTGCTTTGAAAAAGCAAAATTCCCATTTTACCCATGTAGGAAGTAGAAACCATTAACATTTGGATTTGAATGTACCCAGGCTGCCACAGAAGCTTGGCAGTCACAAATATCATGCTGCCTAGAGAATCAGAGACCATGGAAAACAATTGGAAAGATAAGTACTTGGTTGTGTGAAAGCAAGAGTAAAGAAATCTACATTAGGAGACTAGCTGTGCATTAGGTGTATAATACAATACAGAATGACATGAATTACCATAGCAAACGAATGGACACTCAAGAAGCAGCACATAGGGGAATGTGTGTAAAAGAAAGACATTCCAGGGATTCCAGGGAGTGTTTGCTGTGGGAAATGTTCTTATTTAAA
>VWZV01009836.1:19787-30818 GCA_013397155.1 Irena cyanogastra | reverse complement strand
CCTGTCTTTTAAACCAAGACAGGGAGCAAAGAGCTGGACTCACCTTCAGTGCACATACAGTCATCATAACACTTGTTGTTAAGACCTCGATTATATGGTTTGCAGAGGTGTTCACGCAAGTCACAGCAAGAGCCTGCAACACAGGACCAGGGATCAGCACAGCTCAGGTGTCACCTGCCCTCACCTGTAGGGCTACTGACACCCATGACAGCTCCATCGCACAGACATCATCTGGTCCCACAACATGCCTAGAGAACCTCTGCCCTTCCCTTCCATACCACTTCCTATCACTGGCAGAAATCAGAATACGTGTCTTAAAACCTGGGCTAGATTTCAAACATCTCATGTCTGGAGAAATGACTCTGCCAAGCTGATCCTGACCTGGGAGGCAGTCAAGGTGGTGATCACATGGCTCTCCTTCAGCTGCCATGGTTTCATTTCCACTGTTGGGACTCTTACTGCGGCGTTTTTCTATGGAAAAAAGAAATGCTGATAGAAAATTTCACACTACTGTTTTCATTTTGGAGAATATATTTTTCCAGGGTAAAAACAGCCTCAAAATTCAAGAGTTTGAACTCTAAACCTTCACAATCTAATCTCCTCCCTATTTCTCAACTCTCCACTTCTCATTTTTCCTCTGCTTTCTAAATATGCACCCTAAATGAGAAACATTCTGAAACTGAGCACAAAACTCAGTCAGCATTATGCTCCTTCTCTCTTCCCCCACCACTGTGATCTCATGTCCTTCAGCACATCTCTGAATACTAACCATAGACAAGCCTTACAGGATGACTTTTGGGAAAGAGGACAGGGAAGTTTAGCACCTTTCTTTTTAGCAGATGGCCACATTTCTGGTTTGAGATCCTCGTAATCGGTCCAGTCAAAGAGTGCCATATCTAAGGTGGGCATCACATCCCCATCTTGCCTGAGGCGGGCCTGCAAGCCACAAAAAAACCAGACAGACAACGGATTATACTTCTGTAGAGACATTGCAAATTTTCGTGGTGCTTTTACACATTAAAAAGGTTTTATGATTCCCCCTCCCCTCTTCCACTTCTGTCTTATCCACTGGGGATTCCTGGCATCTCATTTTCAAAAGCAAAGAGCTTTCCCTTGTTGAGGCTGAAGCCAAGAGGGAGGTTTCCAGTGCTTCTGTGTGAGCACAAAAGGTGAGCAATGACATTTAGGACATGCTGGCTCTTCAGCCAAGGGCTCCTACTGTCTCTCTGCTCCTTGAAACTCAGTGAAGTTGGATAGCTGAGCGAGAGGCAAGGCTTGGAGGTACAGGACAGTTCCCAGCTGTCTCTTTACCTGTGACCGTGGTGAAGTGACTGGAAGAACAGGAGGCTCTTCTGTGGAAGCAGCTGTGTCCACTGCAGCAATGGGGAGCGTGGTGGGAGTCAGACTTGTAGCCTCCTCTGCCTGAAGATTTTGAAACTGTTGTTCAAAGCTTTTGGGTTTCTTGTACAGAGAGCTTGGCCCAGCAGCAGGAGTCTTCCCTGCAGAGGGCAACAGGTACAGTGGCATTAGCTTTCTCATCTCTTTTCTCCGTGTGACAGATCTGAGTCAAAGGAATTTGTGTTTCATCCAGTCATAGACCACTGTTCCATGACCCTGAGCCCCTGCTTAGACCACTGTAAAACAGAGTAATGAGCTATTACAGTGATAAACCAGGTCCAGAGTATATGCAGCTTGATTTTTGCATGCTTAAGACATACAAAATCACACCTTCCTGAAGACATGTCTATCTCTTGTTTAAGAAGAAAAACATGTTTTTTTTCTGATCTCAAGAGTACAAAATGTACCTGTTTAATAATTTTTAAGCCAATGGATTAAGCTATTGCAAATACATGTGAATAAATTCTTATTTGATTTTAGTAGTGAGTTATTTCAATTTAGCTCAAGTCAGGACTTACCTAACTTGAAATTATCTTCACAGATATATCCCTCTTCTTCATAAGTATTAATTTAAATATAGACCTTAAGTTAACCTCAAGAAATAAGCCCTGTTTGTAGTCGGCAAATATTGCTTCAAACCAGCTTTGTTGCATACTCTTTTATATTGCTAACACAAGCTGTTTAGTCAGTCCTCTGCAAAAACAATAGAGCTCTTCTTCCTGAGGCAGGGAGGAGTGATAGATGGAACTCAAGGACATGACACCCAGCTTGTCACATCATGTAGATTGACACAAATTGCCTTGCTTTAACAGATCTCAAGGTTTACCACACTGAGCTCATACCACAGAGACACACACCCACAACTTGACCTGCAAAGGAAAGCAGTCCCAGTCAAAATCAAGCAACATTTTAAAGTTATCAGTGCAATTTCACATATGCAAAATCTGAATTTTTGTTGTTGTTCAGCATAACCATAGAATACATGCTCTGGTGAAAAGAAACTGGTCTTCAAAGCAAAATAAGGGAGATGTGTTTTTTCTAATTCTCATCGTGTTTTGAAGTCAGTGGAGAGATTGAGCATGGCTCAGACATACTTGTTCCTAAATTGGGTCATTTGCTAAAAAGGAAAAAAAAAAAGCCAACAAAGCAGGCCACCCCAAAACAGCCCCTCAAGTCTTAGGGACTCTCAGAGCTCCCCCTGTGAGACGAACCAAGTAATTTTCACAAAATCACAGCCAGCACAAAAATTCTGGTTCTGCAGTTCCCCTTTTTTCTTGTGCCTCCTTTGTTTGGCAGATTTCTCCCCAGAGCAGGCACACACTCCACACCCTCCACACACCCATGTGGCTCCACCACGGCTGCATCTTCTTGCCCTCACACAAGAGATGTTCATTTCCAGTGCCACAGCAGCCCCAGCCTCCCCTGGAGCTCGGATACCTTGGTGATGTTTGAGCCTGTCCCTGCGGCCGTGTCGACGATGCTCTCGGTTCTGCTTCTTTCCTTTCTCAGAGCCTGGGGACCGGTTTTCCCTCTCAGGATGCGACAATTCAAACGCCAGGAACACATCCTTATTCTGTTTCAGGGCTGCTGGCTGTCCCTCTGCCACCAGCTCTTCCACGGCTGAAGCTCCACTGCCCATCTTGGGGGTGTCTTCCCCAGCCAGCTGCCCTCTCGAAGGCATGCTGTGGACCCTCTCCTTCTTGGCCAAGCCTTGCCTGTGGTGGCGCCCAGTTCTGGGCTGCTGTAGCCACATCTCTTGGTTTTGAAGGTGGTTGTTGTTCTCTGGGGCATTTTTGAGCTTTGTGCCAGGGTTCAGGGAGACTGCGAGACTGATGTCAGAAAGAACCAGCATGCACAGGAAAAGGAAAGAAGAGGAGGTGGAAGAAGTTTCCATAATCGTGGGTGCTCTGTCTCACCTGCAATTAAAAAAGGGGGAAAAAAAAGCAACGAACACTTAGGAACTGTAAGGCCATCAAGATTCACTCCTAGGACACTTAGATAGAAACCATTATGGTGTCCTGAAGTGGAAGCAGGTTATTCCCTCTTTATTTATCTCCTCTTCTCCCAGCCCTGGTTACAGCAGCTGAGACACATGTGCAGGGCCTGCAGGGCTGAGAGGTCCCAGTTTCATGTGCAAATGAGGCCATCAATCAGTAGGACACTTCCCTTTGATTCCTCACTAGCCCCCCATCCCTCCTATTCACAGCCCACCATCTGAGGGGCTGGGGGGGCTGGCTCCTGCCCGCAGCTCCTAAGCCTGGCACAATACCAGCTGCATGGCCAGGGCTGTCTGCTGCCAGGTTGGCATCCTGGGCTGAGGACACTGCCCCTCCTCACAGCTGGTTTCCTTGCAATGAAGATGTCAAAATGAGCAGAACTCACAGGAGGCCTCACAGGACCAGTAACAGCCCCGAGCAGCTCAAGAGAGAGACTTCCACACATGCTTTCATACTGAAATTGGTCAAAGAAAGAAAAAACACTGGAGATTTTGTGCTGATATCCCATGGCACAGCAAGGAAATAAAAAGACTGTCAGCAGAGCAGGGGATGTGGGTCTAAGGCCAAGGGTCAGAGAGGCAGACTGAGGTTTCTTTAGCTCGTCCCACTTTCCCTCCTTGATCCTGCACAGGTTACCAGGCAAGGCTGCCACTGGGAGGGTAATTTAAGTCCTAAGAACATTGAGACCAAGTTTCATTGAGTCCACCAGCCCAGTGGCTGCAGACTGTTCTCCTTCATTCTGCTTCAGTGTCGTATTTGTGAGGGTCTTCTTTCATCCTTTTGTTTGTGTTACAAGTCATGGCTTTGGGATGTTGCACAAGTCAGAGCATTCTCTAATTAAGTTATTCAGTCATTCTCCCCTGTCTTTTCCCACAAAATGGGGAAAGGAATTTGCAGCATTTCTAGTGCAGCTTTTCCAGACTGTCCCTCTCTCTCTGGGCAGCATGAAGACATGCTCAAAAACAGAGTTCCCTGGGATACTGACTGCCAGAAATACTGTCACAGAGTTACGGCCACAGCTTTTCACTCAATCTCATCCCAGTCTTTCCTTCACCTCAGCCCTTGGCTGCACCTGATTTCCATCTGTTCACCAGGAGAATCACTTTGCTGCTTAATCACAAGGGCTCATACTCCCTTCTCCAGGTGATTTTCTGCTTGACCAGTGTGTTGATTTGGCATAACCTTGTTTTTGGTAGTGGGGAGGGGCCCACAGGGATGGCTTCTGTAAGAAGCTGCTAGAAGCTTCCACTATGTCCAACAGAGCCAATCTCTGATGTCTCTGAAGGTGGACATGCTGCTGGCCCAGTTGGAGAGGTTGGTAACATCTCTGTGATGACAGATTTAAGAAGAGAATCTAAACAGCACAAGTGTGGTTTTTCCAGGGGTGGCGAAGCACCACGGCCGGGGCCACCTCGGAGTGGCCCGTGGCCACCTCGGAGTGGCCCGTGGCAAGCCTTGCCTGCCTGGCCCGTGGCAAGCCCTGCCTGCCTGGCCACCCCTGGCCANCGGGCCACCCCCTGCCTGCCCGCCCCCCCCTCCCCAGCCGTGCCACAGGCAGAAGGGCAGGGGTGGCAGTGGTGGCTTCTCCTTCCCCAGCCCTGCATGAGGAGAGGCCTTGACCAGCGCCGGCGCCATGGCAGCGAAACATGGCGAGCAGCTCCCCAACCTGGAACCCAGGTGTGATCAACTTCTCAGCACTGTGAGATCCTGCAAGGATTTCTGAACTGGGTGGAACTTGTTGGCCATGAGCAGCAGTTTTCTTCTAGTCAGAGAAGAGGAGGAAATGAGGACATGTGAGGGAAAACAACACGGTGACACCAAGGGAAAGAAGGGAAAGAGGTGCTCCAAGCGTTGGAGCTGGGATTCCTCTGCAAGCCGTGGTGGGGACTGTGGTAAAACAAACTGTCCCCTTGTAATGCACAAAGTCCACGGGGGATGCAGAGATCCACTGGCAGCCCGTGGGAACAGTGCTCAGGGCAGGGTGGGTGGATGCCAGAGAAAGCTGCGATCCAGCAGGAGACCCCAATAGAGAGAGACAGAGACCCCTGCCCCCAGAGACAGAGAGAGAGGGGCCTTGCTCCCAAACCAGAGCAGCCTGTCCTTCCAGGGCTGCACCCTGTGGACCAGTGACCCACGCCACAGCAGTTTGAGGATCCCTGTTTGCCCGTGGGAGGGAACCCATGGCACAGCAGAGGAAAGATTTCTCTCCCTGAGCGAACAGAACAAGATCTTGAGCAACAAACTGACCAAACCCCCATGCCCTATCTCCCTGCACTGTCAGTGGGAAAGAGGGAAGGGCTGGGGAGGGGAAAAGGTGTTCTAAAGGCTTCTTTTACTTCTCATTATCCTCCTCTGACTCTGTTAATACTAAATTTACCTTATACCTTTAAATTTGAACCTGTTTTGCCCTTAGAGTGTTTTCCTCCCAGTCCTTATCTCAATCTCAATTAAATCTGTTAATTTTTTTTCCCTCTCCTCTGCCCAACTGTAGCATAAGAGGGTGAGCAAAACTTTTGTGGGTGCCTGGCATTTGGCCAGTATCAAACCCTGACACCAGCCATTGTCACCTGTGAAGGGAAGCGGGTAGCAGCCTTTCAGGACAATTCTGACTCCAGTTTTTGTGGAGTTAACAGAAGATATGCTAGAAGTAGCTTGGGCTCTTCCTTTCCCCTTTTCTTTCAGCCTGAGAGACAGATGTGGAGAATTCTGAGTCAGTGAAAACTCTGCCATCACAGCAGCACAGCATCCTGCAGTTAAGAGAGAGTTGCCTTCATCCTGCTAATTGAAAAAACCCTGCTCATGCACTCACCAGCCAATCCTGCCTTTCCAAGATTCTTCTCTGTTGCTGTTCATAGCCTGGGAACACGTTTTCAGATCAGCCATTCCCTGGAAAGAGGCAGGCAGCACAGAGGCCTTCTTTTCATGCAGTTTTCAAAAAGCAGGTCTTTCTACTGGCCATAAAAGAAAATAAACTGTTCCTTGAGGACTGATTTGGAGGCACTGGGAAGCTCACTTGGGAAGGCATAACACTAGAAATACTATTTTATTGGCAACTACCTGGAACAAAGGAAAACCAGACTGACAGCTAAATCTATTTTAAAAAGGCATTTGAAGTTCTTCTTCAAAACTACTAGAACAAATAGCAACACACAGCTCTGCATGGGGTCATTTGCTTTTTCCCCAGACCATGGAGTCTTTGTTTTTTTCCTAGGATTTTCTCTTTAAGAACCAGACCAAACCAGCTGGATTAAGCCATCACTCAGAACAACTCAAAGAGCTATAAAGAGCATCTTACCTTTTCATCTGTAGGCAAAATACCAAGAGGAGAGAAAAAGTGCAAAGAGAATGCAAGGGTGTCTCCAATCTCACTCTCACAGACATGGCCCTTTGATGATGAACGTGACAGACACTTTCTGATTTTCAGTGGGAGCTGGGAGGCAGCTAAATGCTGCAGGGCAGTTAAACAGAAGGTCTGCTTCAAAGCATAGAGGGCATTTCTTGAAGCTGCCCAGCTGTCTGGTTGGCATGAGCCAGGATGGCAGTGCAGGTAGATACAGATTGTGTCATCTCTGCACCGGCAGGTTAACGTGCTGCGTTACTGTCACTGGGAGCCTTGCATTGGTACTGCAGATAAATACCTGTGCTACACGTTGTCAGGGGAGATCTGAGCTGTTTGCTAAACCAAACCAGTCCATGGACAAATTTTGGGTTAGTGCAACACTGCTGTGCTAGAGGGGAAGCAGTCCCAGCCTTCTGCTAGCCACTTGTTTCCATGTCCTGACCTATCTTTAATTCCAGAAACCTCGTTGTACCTCCTTCATTTTTCTTACCCTATAGAATTCACACCTAGAAAAGACAACTAGATAACACAACAGCATCCCTAGTTCTCAGTGCTCAGGTTTCTCAATGGCTGAGCACCAAAATAAGCCAAAATTGATGTAGGTGACAGCAAGGGTCTCACCCTGCTGAGGCAAAGGATGAAATTCTGCCTGACACACACACCAGGCAGAAAGAAGTCTGGCCTTGTGAGGAGTTGCCTTTCCTAAATTGCTATAAACAAACACACACATTACAACAAAGCCCAGAATTCATCCTCTTCTTAGGGTTTGCATATTAGTGAGGGAAATAGATGGAGTATTTGCCATGTTAAGCTGCCCCTGTAGTTTTTCACAATACCAGACCTACACCCTTATTGCTCCAGCCCTCTTCCTGCAGTGCCTCATAGACCCTCAGGATTACAAGCCACCTGAGGCAGCAAACCTGCCTCTCACGTGAGCACACGTACAGCAAAGAGCTGCCCAGAGTACAGACTCAGGGCTGGGAAGTGAGTTGCAGTGCTATTTTCCAGCCACAATTTCTGATCCATTTTGGGTTAATAGTGGATGGTTACAATCCTGTAAGTGAAATTGAGAGGGTGGGAGGGGGGGATTGCATCTTGGATAACTTTCCCTGTGGGAAGTCTTCTCTGGACTCACTGATATAACTGCTATTTCTCTGCTCCCTGCTCATAATCCTGCAAGGCAGCCATGCACTGAGAAGGTACATGGAAATTCACATGTTTTTCCACTATAAATATAAGTTCTGTTACCTCGGCTCTGAAATAGACTCTGAAACTGTCCCTGGTGTATTTGGTTTGTATTTGACAAAGCAGGAACCTAGATCATCAACATTCATTCACATATCTCACTTAAAACATGATATCTGACAGTCCTAACTTTAACTTTTCACAAATGCTCTTCGTGTCACAGCCAAGAGGAGCAAAACCCTTGAACCGAGAGACTGTCAAGATCCTTGATGCATTTAGTATCAGTTAGTATTAGAACCAAGCTGGACCCAAGCACATGTGCTGGGCCAGATTTTTGGCTCTGATAAGCTCAGACTTTGGCAGACGTGTGTAAAGATTTCCTGGACTCCAGACAATCCCAATCTGCAGCAAGACACAAAGTGCATGGGCATCTGCGTGGGTGTTGTTGTATGTGCCTGTGTGGCAGGGATGACAGACAATAAACCCAGCTTTGTGTGCCAGGCTCCCTGTAAATAAGAAGCCGTGGGGTGATGGATGGGCTTGAGAAGGCCTGGAGCAGAATGGATGGGGTGGGCTCTGTGGTGCCTGACATGCAGAGAACTGGTTGGAGCCGTGAGGATGGCATTGTGCACATAAATGAGATTTCACTTCCCTGCTGGGTCTCTTTCCATCTGTTTCTCTGTTTCTGGAGGCAAATGCTGGGAAGGTTCATAAACAATCTGCCAAGAGACTTTCCCATTTCTGAAAGCTCCATCCCAGCTTTCTAGGGTCTCCCAAAGCAGGTAGGCAATCTTTTCCCTTCTCTTTTCCTCTCCAGGGCAAAAGTACTAACACTTTTAGTCTTTCCAACACTTCCTGCATACTTGACTTGTAAAGAATTTCAATTGGTTTTGCTGTTGTCCCAGACATCCTTGGGATGACAGAACAGCTCCCTGCCCACAGATCTTCAGTCCTTTTGTGTTCCTTTTCAGATCTGCCCTGCTTTTTAGGTTTCCTGCTTCCATCATCACCATTCCTCCCTACGTTGCCTTTCATACTTACCGGACTCCAAAGTTTCTTTGTCCCTCATGACTGAAATGCAAGACATTTCCTCTCTGCAGATATTCAGGCTACCTGAACACTCCCCCCCCCCACTTTGCCCTTTGAAACATCTGTTTCCTTTACCTGTGCTGTTTTCTCTTACATTTGCTATCCCCAGACAGCACTCCAGAATAGAAAGGGCCAAATTCAGTAGTACACCAATTGCATTTGTGGCACAAGAGACAGGACACAACGATTCAGGCTTGCAAGGCATTAAGTAGCAGTTGTAGCTGCCCCTGTGCCTTCACAAAGCCTCTCCCTGGGACAATTTGTATCCAGTGACCTCTTGAAACTTGATTCACCCAACATTAGTTGTAGGGCTGGAGCTGGAACTCCCCTCACCCATCAGCTCTGGCTGACAGCCTGTGCTCTACCCTCCTGATCAGGACAGAAGTCATCTGTTCACACAGCACAGCCCAGGGAGCTCCCTCTCCTGCAGCCCAGGCTTGTGAGCTGCCCGAGTCTCTGCTGAGCTCCAGCACCCCGGTTTTGGTCAACACTGGACACCTTCAAGTCAATTTATGCCACACCTGTGCCAGTCCTTCTCCTGAGCCCAGCCCAACCTGCCCTGAGAGCTTCCCAGCACAACATCTGCCAGGGACAGGTCAGCCCAGCAAGCCACTGCTTTGAAGGGGGAGAGGGCCCATGAATGAATATGCAGTACCCTCTGCTGTGCTTCCCTCTGGGACCTCACAGCGTGCCTGACACAGCCATCACAGGCGACCTGCCATCAAACAGAGCCTGCTCTACCCAATAAAAGGACTAAAATAGCAATGAGCCTGAGACTAGCATCCAAGATATAGCTGCTTGCTGTCAGCATGGCAGAGAAGACTTCGGTTTCCTGCGCAATGCCAGGTGACAAACGGGACACAATCAATAGGAAAGGTCATTGCTCACCCAGCTGGAAAGTACTCGCCAGTGTTACAGGGAAGAATGGGGCAGATTTGGGAGACATGGATGTGTCCCGGCTGGCAGAACAGTTAGGCTGTGCTTTCAACATTCTTCCTTGCATGACATCCTCACTTTGAACCATGCACATAGAATTAATCCCCTCTTCTTCAAGGGAGAGGAGACGGGAATACAAAACCACTTCCATTAAACCCTCCAGCTGACAGAAAACTTCAGGTGTGAATTGGATAAGTGTCACTTAAATTCTATGTGATTAATTACTAGCTGCAATAAGCCATTAACTGATGCCAAGTTGATTTAATTCAGAAATGAGACCTCACTTTTATCAACAGAGGAAGAGCAGACAACAAGCTGCGGGTACCCGGGGGCTCGGCGCATGGCAACGCACGGCTCTGTAAACACAATGACTCGGTGGGAAAAGCTCCTCTCACCCCTCGGCATCTCTGGCTCGGAGCCGGGACGTACCCCTGGGGTGCACGAGGGGCTCGGGCCCTGCGAGAGGGACGGTGCCTCTGTCCGAGGCGACTTTGCTTCCAGGAGCGCTCTGGGGAGGGAGCTCGCAGGAGTGACCCGCAGCGGGGCGGCGGGACCAGAGTGAGTGCAGAGCCCGTACCGCACATCCCTGCGAGGCACACGGCAGAGCCCGGCAGGACCGCGGCGGGAGCGGTACAGCCCGGAGCTCGTTCTCCAGCACGGGTGACAAAAGGTCTGGCCGAAGGCACCGCGCCCCGGCACCGGCGCTGTCCGAGCTCCCCGCTCGCTCGCACCGCTGAGCGATGCCGCCGTGACCGCAGCTCCGCGCGCATCCCGGCGGTGGCAGGACCGGGGATCCCCGTCACCCCCATGTCTTTGTCTCCTCCGGGGCGCACGGAAAGTGGGAAGGTGTTCCCCACTCGTCCCCAGCCCCCGCGACAGCAGAGGGGAATCGGCTCGGCGGAGCATCTGTCCCCGGCGCGAGCAGCGCTGCCTACCTGTCCGAAGGTCCCGGTCCGGCGGAGCCCGGCAAGCACGGCAGGGCAGGGCAGGGCAGAGCTGTGCGAGCGGCGGAGGGGAGGCAGGTCTGCGGGGGGCAAGGGGTGTTCAAACCCGAAAGGAGGAGGAGGAGGAGGAGGAGGAGGATGA